>QNTS01000498.1:485972-542180 GCA_003317085.1 Hucho hucho | reverse complement strand
TTTTTCCTTTCCTATCGTCCAGTTTATAATCCGGTTGAAATATTATAGTAAATATACATAAAAGTGTTCCTAAGGATACATTATCAATGATGTTTGATTGTTCTTGGACAAGTGTATAGGTATAGGTTGAACGAGTTCTCTTCACGGTTCAATGGGCGAGTGGACGCTGTATTTTATGAACATAATGCGCCAACCAAACTGAGATTTATGGATATAATAAATGACTTTTTCTAACAAAAGAACCATTGGATGTCTTCGTTGGACACTTGGGAAGCCCTCAGCAGAGGTTCTTCAAAAGGTAAGGGATTTGTTTTCGCTGTGAAATGTGTTTTGTGTGAACCGCGATGGTTTATGAATTTATGCTAATGGAAAATATTGGAGGTGATACCCTCAAACAATCGAATGTAGTGCTTTCGCCGTAAAGCCTTTTTGAAATCTGACAACGCTGTGATATTGCCAAGAAGCAGAGCTTTTGATGACTATGCAACACTTGTATATTGATGAATGTTTAATAACTCAACTTTTGGATTTTGAATTTGGCGCCTTGCATTTCACCGGGTAGTGTCGGAAGCGTTAGCTCCCCACTGCTCCCTAAGTAGTTAATGCTCGCTTCAAGGCAAGCAACACTGAAGCATGCATGAGAGCACCAGCAGTTCTGGACGACTGTGTGATAACGCTCTAGGTAGCCGATGTGAGCTAGACCTTTAAACAGGTCAACATTCACAAGCCGCGGGAATAGGCCAGGACGTGTACTCAAAGCATGCGCTGACCAACTGGCAAGTGTCTTCACTGATATTTTCAACCTCTCCCTTACTGAGTCTGTAATACCTACGTTTCAAGCAGACCACCATAGTCCCTGTGTCCAAGGAAGCGAAGGTAACCTGCCTAAATGATTACCACCCTGTAGCACTCACGTCGGTAGCCATGAAGTGCTTTGAAAGGCTGGTAATGGCTCACATCAACAGCATCCTTCCGGATACTCTAGACCCACTACAATTTGCATACCGCCCCAACAGATCCACAGGTGACACAATCTCAATCACACTCCACACTGCCCTTTCCCACCTGGACTAAAGGAACACCTACTAAACACCTCCCTCTGCAACTGGATCCTGGACTTCCTGAAGGGCCGCCCCCAGGTGGTAAGGGTAGGCAACAACACGTCTGCTACACTGGGGCCCCTCTCGGGTGTGTGCTTAGTTCTCTCCTGTACTCCCGGTTCACCCATGACTGCTTGGCTAAACACGACTCCAACACCATCATTAAGTTTGCTGACAACACAACAGTGGTAGGCTTATAGGGAGGTCAGAGACCTGGCAGTGTGGTGCCAGGACAACAACATCTCCCTCAATGTGCATACAGACACCGACTTTTTATTTTAATTGCACGCCGCTAGCGGGACACCTAGCCCTAACAGGTTTTAAAACAAAAATGTATTTCTATCGCTGGATTCAAACATGGAACCTTTGGCACAAGAGTCAGATGTTTACAGCCATCCACCATCCACTTTTTCCACATGTTGAGTTACAGCCTGAATTAAAATGTGACTGGCCTACACACAATACCCAATAATGTCAAAATATTTATTATAAGGGCACAGGGCGAGACCCAGATGCAGACAAGGGAGGCAGATGGTTTGAGTCTCTGATATTTATTATAATCCAAGGGGCAAGCAAGAGAATGGTCATGGACAGGCAAAAGATCATAACAAGGTCAGAGTCCAGGAGGTACAGGGTGGCAGGCAGGCAGGTTCAGTCAAGGCAGGCAAGGGTTAAAACCAGGAGGACTAGCAAAAACATAGAAAAGGCAATAACAGGAGCTAGGCAATAACAGGAGCTAGGCAATAACACGCTGGTTGACTTAACAAGATGAACTGGCAACAGACAAACAAGGAACACAGGAATAAGTACCCAGGGACTAATGAGGAAAACAGGTGACACCTGGAGGTGGGTGGAGACAATCACAAAGACAGGTGAAACAGATCAGGGCGTGACAGTTTCTGAAATGGAATGGAGCTAAACACAGGGAAATCCTAGAGGAAAACCTGGTTCAGTTTGCTTTCCAACATACACTGGCAGACAAATTCACCTTTCAGCAGGACAATAACCTAAAACACAAGGCCAAAACAACACTGGAGTTGCTTACCAAGAAGACAGTGACAGTTCCTGAGTGGCCGAGTTACAGTTTTGACGTAAAATCTCCTTAAAAATCTATGGCAATAACCTGAAAATGGTTATTTAGGAATGATCAACAAACACTTTGATAGAGCTTGAATAATTTTGACAAGAATAATGGGCAAATGTAAAAATAAATAAATAATGTTGCACAATCCAGGTATGAAAAGCTCTTAAGCGTCTTATCCAGAAAGACTCACAGCTATAATCACTGCCAAATGTGCTTCTGCAAAGTATTGACTCAGGGGTGTGAATACTTATGTAAATGAGATATTTCTGTATTTAATTTTCAATACAATTGCAAACATTTCTAAAACATGTTTTCACTTTGTCATTATGGGGTATTGTGTGTAGATGGGTGGGAAAAAAGTAATACATTTTGAATTCAGGCTGTAGCACAAGAACATTTTTAATAAGTCTAGGAGTAAGAATACTTTCTGAAGACACCGTATGTTCCATCAGACATACCATTTTAAATGCTTCTGTTGAACTAAAACCAATTGCCTCTGCAAAGCTTTTTTCACACTAACCACAATGTAATTCACTTGCCTTACGATGACATGGGTCTGTTTCTTATCGTGATAATAGTGTTGGAGATTTCAAGCTGTCTAGAATGGAGACCATTATCAAATCTCTTATTAACTGATCTATTTTTATGGCAGCAATAAACTATTTGACAGGACTGAATCCCATCCAGGCAATTGGAAGTGTGTTTTAGCCTGGCCCATATAACAAACATAACCTTTCTGGATAAACAGAACTCTTCTTTTCTCTGGGACAAATGAAAACATTTTTGGCTGGCTCATCAGCTGTTAGATGAGGAGGAGTGGACGGCTGGGGTAATGGGACCCAGAAGGTACTGCTGATATAAAAGGCAGGTAAGTTTAGATTACACTAGGCCATTAAAACAAGCAGCAGCAGCTACCCTTTTCAACAGGAGCAGCCAAACGTAGACTCGACCAGACCCACTCATAAAATGAATGGAGAAAAGGTATCCTCTCCTCCTCTCTGGAGGACAAGCCTCAAGCAAACTCTATAATTTCCTTAAACAGAAATTTGATTACAGTGGAATTAAATGTAATGAGAGCCAAACCACACGAGAGAGGCCTGGAGTCCCCACCAGCAGAGATTGGTTTTCCATATAAAACCACAATAGTGCCATACCGGTCGAGAATTGATTTGATAACTGTTATTTCCTAAATCTGAATTTGAAATGTGTGCATGCAGGCAGGAACACACGCACACATGCATGACACACATGCACGCACAAACATACAACCACAAACGGCCTATATGGTATCTCTACAGCTCAGAGACTCTTCTGTGCTGTGAGGCGGGTGAGTGGATGAGGAGAGGAGCCCCAGACTGCTGCTGGTAACAGCCATGTGTGAGCCACATTGAGAGGGCTTTGTGCAGTTCACACTGACTGGACTATAGTGTGGGGCAGGTTCACAGGGGTCAGCCTGTGGAAGTGCTCTGTTTACTCTGCAAAGCCACACGGCTGCCAGGGTGATACTCACAGATCTCTCAGAGCTCTGTTTAGGTGAAAAAAGAAAATAGATTTTGGAGTCTGGAATTTTCCCTGCACTAAACACCTAGCTGTGTATGTTGCAATGTCGGTGCCTCTCCTTGTTCGGGTGGTGTTCGGCGGTCGACGTCACCGGTCTTCTAGCCATCACCGATCCACTTTTAATTTTTCCGTTTGTTTTGTCTTGTTTTTTCACACACCTGGTTTTCATTTTTACTCATTACTGTTGTCTATTTAACCCTTAGTTCCCCCCATGTCTGTGTGGGGATTTGTTTGTTTTGGGCATGTTGGTATTTCGCCGGGTTGTTATGTTTTCACCCGTGCTTTGTTTCAGCCAGTATTCTTGTACGTGTATTTTGTACTTTTGCCTAGTAAAGTTACTTTGTACACTCATCTCTGCTCTCCTGCGCCTGACACCTACACCAGCTACACCCACCGTATTACAGGAGGTACAGTATATGACACTATACGCACAGCAAATGTTGGACATTGTTAGGATCTAAAATGTGGTTGATTGTGTGTGTTTGTGTGTGTGTACAGTACCTGTCTGTGTGAGTTCTATGCTATTTCTGGGCAGCTTCCTGGTCCACATACAGCATCCTCAGAGAAACACTTGTCTGGTTGCAGGACAGTAATTCATTGTCTCACAACTGTTTTATTTTCTCCCTGCCTCCTGGGGTGTAATTCCACACACAGCACAAGCTCAAATAAAAAACACAAACTTTAGGGCAGGACGAGCCCAGTGCTGACACATCCGGCCGGCAGCACAGAACACACAGCGCACCACTGGTCTAAACTCATCTCTAGTTAGAGCCCAGTATGATTTATGTTTGAGTAAGTGTATTACACTGTATTTGAGAGCATATGCATTAAATACTTGCTACCACACACTGTGACATACTGATTCTGCATTTTCTTGTGGACATTTAGACATAGACATGACAAAGATTATTGTCATTCACACACATACATATACACACACATACATATACACACACATACATATACACACACATATACACACACATACATATACACACACATACATATACACACACATACATATACACACACACACGGTCACATGCACATTTGCATGACCGCATGCATCCAGGCTGTGTCACATCCGGCCGTGATTGGGAGTCCCATAGGGAGGCGCACAATTGGCCCAGCGTCGCCTGGCTTTGGCTGGGGTAGGCCGTCATTGTAAATAAGAATTTGTTCTTAACTGACTTGCCTAGTTAAATACATTTTTAATATTTTTTTTAAATCACAGACCCATTAACTTGAATGGGAATTCCCATTCTAGTAATTATATTTCTGTGATGAAGCTAAGGAAGACTTGAATGGGAATTCCGAAGCACAACATAACACGACTTTTGTAATCTCTCAGCCTATATTCTATTGTACAGAACTGAGTTATCCAGCTATTTAGCAGTGATCCTCATTTACACCTATTCACTGCCTTGGTCAGTTATTGAGCCCTGTTCTAAGTCTGACTCACACACCCATCAAGGTAATGCACTGTATGTTTACAGTTTCAATGAGATCATTCTTTGTTTCTAAGAAAACATTACTGTATGTAGGTTAAGTAGGTTATGTTGCTATGTGAATGTTTAAGTGTATATAAGTCTGTAAGTATGCGTTTAGGCCAAGTAAATGGAGTTAGGCTAGCCTGTCAGCCACAGTAATGTATATTTAAAACTCGGAAGAAGAAATTTGAGGCAATACAAGTGGCAGCAAGATTTCAGTTTGGCAGGAGCTTCGTTTTGAAATGTTTTATTGGCACACAGTAGTAATTGTGGACATACCTATCTCCTCCAGTGCTCATTAAAGTTAAAATTACACCAGTTAAAAGCTTATAAACCCCTCTATCGGAGCATAACAGTGAAAGCGTGACTCTCTTCGCATTCATTTCAGCCACCGTGTCCATGTCTCTCTGCCTCAGTGAGGAAAACTTTGGATCCAGAACCGCAGAGCCACAGCTATACTTAGCTGGGCTCAGATGGTAGTAATTATCAGGTTATCATCATCATACCTGGTTTTGTGCAGGTGGAATCCCCACAGCACAGCCCCACACACACACACACCTGTGGATCGAGCTGTAAGTACAACTGTGCAGTTGACAGATGCCCCCATAGACATGAATGAGTAGCTCTCTCTGAAATGGCAACCAACTTGAAGCAAGGATTGCACACCTCGGCATACCATCACATTTGGAAGGCACATGAATCCCGTGCAACACAGTTACAATAGTACCTTTGCCATTTTTACCCAATAAACAATTGAAATCCAGTGTTTTATACTGAATATACAATATACAGTTAACTGAGAAGATAGTTAGCCTGGCTGGCCTGAGGAAGAGAGACAGGAGGCAGACAGACAGGACAGCAGACCCAGGGCCCATCCATATCTCACACCAGAACTGGTAAACACTCACCACAGCTTTGGCTGCACCGCTACCAATAGATAACCACCCTGGTGTGAGAACAGGCGTCGGCAGGATGACTCATACCATACTTATAACACCCCAAGCCCTCAGAAACATCCATCTAACACAAAAGGTTTGCTGAGTTGCAACTCTTTTGGATTGTATATCTGTGAGTGTGCAGACAGCTCTGGCTCCTTTATGATATGTTGTCTATAATTGTCCACACTTAGCACAGCCACAAAGGCTTTGTTCATTGGTTCTCTGGCAATGGAGCTTCCTCAGCTGAAACAATCATGGAAATCAAGACCTCACCTTCTCTCCACGCCACACAGTGTCAATATTCTGTCTGCCAGAAAGGGGGGTCATACTAACCGACAGAAAGCAAACCTCTCTCTCTCTCTCTCTCTCTCTCTCTCTCTCTCTCTCTCTCTCTCTCTCTCATCTCATCTCCAACCGAGATGATGGTTTAATTTGCATAAATTGTGACTCTAGTGGTACTGACTGGAGATGAGTGTCCATTTAGCAGTGAGTGGGAGCTTCCTTTTTCATTAAAAACACAAATTGGGACACATAAACACTAGCCAAACAATCCCTGTGAAGATACCATACTATTCTACTCATCATTCAGTGTAGTAGTACTCTGAATATTGGGAAAAGTGAGTTAAAAGTATGATCATAATTTGACCAATTAAGATAATTTCTAACTGGAAATGAGTTTTGATAGGCTTAAGTAGGCAATAGTTTATTTCGGATACACTTGTCGTAGTGGTAGTGCTGGGCGATTAGTGCTTATGAGGTCGATTCGGTTTCGGTTTCCATTACTAAAAAGCATTTCAGTTTCAATATATATATACATTTTTACTTTAAATGCATTTTAAATTATTACAATTATTTTAGAGCTTTTTAATGGTAATTAAAATCCCAAAATAGTGAACAGTCAAATTATATTGTCTCTATCAGGCCCACGTTGGGTAGACAATAGAAAAATAGGAAATTACTATGAATTAATAAAATGTCAGTTGTGTATATAACTTAGTTTTTATTTGAGGACTTTATTACTTTTCATTCCTTAAAGTCATCATCTCATCTCTGCTCAGGCAGTAGCAGCCAGCCAGCCAGACAAAGTTATCTCTGTCTGACAAAATCATTTGACTAGTTCTTCAAAGTAGATAAGGCATACTTTCACGAACTGTCTCGTTTCTCTCTTTCTCGTCATGTGTTGTGTACATTCCCCCAACATAGCAGACTTAAAAGTGTATCCATCTCTGTCCTAGCCAGAAATAACAGGCTCAATTTGATTTATTGAACTACCCCAAAAATATATAAACACTAACCAGTCAAAAGTTTGGACAGACCTACTCTTTCAAGGGTTGTTCTTTATTTTTACTATTTTCTACATTGTAGAATAATAGTGAAGACATAAAAACTATGAAATAACAATCATGTAGTAACCAAATAAGTGGACCGCAGAGTGAAGGAAAAGCAGCCAACAAGTGCTCGGCATATGTGGGAACTCCTTCAAGACTGTTGGAAAAGCATTCCAGGTGAGGCTAGTTGAGAGAATGCCAAGAGTGTGCAAAGCTGTCATCAAGGCAAAGGGTGGCTACTTTGAAGAAATTTAAATATAAAATATATTTTGATTTGTTTAACCCTTTTTTGGTTACTACATGATTCTATATGTGTTATTTCATAGTTGTGATATCTTCACTTGTCACGTCCAGGCCTGAGAAGACAGGCTGGCGTGTTTTTGTTTTGTTTTGGTGTAGGGTTTTTTCTGTTCTAGGTTCTCTATTTCTATGTTGGGGTAATGGTTCCCAATTAGAGGCAGCTGAGTGTCGTTACCTCTAATTGGGAACCATATATATGTTTGTAGTTTTCATTAGGGGTTTGTGGGTTATTGTTTGGTCATAGCTTTGTTTGTGTGACATGTTATGGTCAACGTTACGATCTTCGTTTGTTTTGTTGTTTTTGTCCAAGTTACGTTCGTAAATAAAAGGTGTATACTGGATGCCTCGCTGCGCCTTGGTCTGTCCTTACTGAAGATCGTGACATCACTATTATTCTACAATGTAGAAAATAATAAAAATTAAGGAAAACCCTGGAATGAGTATGCGTGTCCAAACTTTTGACTGGTACTGTATATATGGTTAATCGTTCATATCTATCTTTTGTTATTAAGCTATATACAACAACAGTTGTTGATGTGTATGGCTGCAGCTCAGATACATTTTTGTACATTTGAATGTTGCAGTAGTAGGACCTACAGTAGTAGGACATTTATTCTGCCTGGTGCTTTAGCGTTTGAACGTGTGAGAGTGAAAGAAAACTGCGGGTTTTCAGTGAATGTATGTAAATCACAAGGCTCATTTGAATTTCCTGTGGCGCAGGAACATTCTCAGCGACAACAGAGTGATCAAATTAAGATACCTCACTTATGTTGCACAGAAAGACCCATCTAATAATTTATAGTCTAAGCTATCCTTTGCTCTCAGAAATAAAAAAACATCAGAAACATAAGAGAGAACATGAGGACAGAAAATAATCTCTACATATCCAAGATTCATGAAATGATGAGCTGTCACAATGATCAGTTGTCACATAAAAACAAAATATAATGACATGGCAGAAAAATAGGCCTGGGAAAATGAAAATGAAAATGGGGACACTATAAATTACAGACTCTCTGATTGATCTTTAAATCCATGATTGAGATTAGCAAACTATTATTATAACTCCTTGTAAATTTGCCAGAGAGACTTTGGGGTTATGGTGTTTGATCACTAATGTGATCACAATCTGAAAGGGAACCTCTTTCCCATATTTTACAACTTTTATTAGCCCCATCACACATTTATACACCTACCGGCTGGTAGCGACTAGCACGAGTATCATTTCCACACGATTATTAGCCTGATTGGTGCTAATGTGTTCACACTTTAATCACTCACTGACTACCACTGAGAGAGAAGGAGGGAGGGTAGAGAGGACAGAGAGAGAGAGAGAATAGAGGACAGAGAGAGAGCGCAAGAGTCAGAGCGAGGAGGAAAGGAAAGAGAGGAGCAGGCTAAGGATTGTGGGATAAGACACAGCTATTGAGAGGTCATCCAATGAAGTTAGACGAATAGGTCTACTACTGCTGTAGACAGACACGCACAGCCAGCTCTGATATGGACCAGAGGGAGGGATGACTCAGGAGAGGATGTCAGACAGTCAAGGTCAAGGCCTTGGAACCAGACTCTGACAATCTCAATCTCCTGGAGGGACAACTCAAACACATACACACACACAGTCAATCAAATGTATTATAAAGCCCTTTTTACATCAGCAGATGTCACAAAGTGCTTATACAGAAACCCAGCCTAAAACCCCAAACATCAAGCAATGCAGATGTAGAAACACAGTGGCTAGGAAAAGCCCTAGAAAGGCAGGAACCTAGGAAGAAACCTAGAGAAGAACCAGGCTCTGAGGGGTGGCCAGTCCTCTTCTAGCTGTGCAGAGATTATAAGAGTACATGGCCATTAAGGCCAGATCGTTCGTCAAGATGTTCAAACTTTCATAGATGACCAGCAGTGGTTTTAGACGGTGCAACAGGTCAGCACCTCAGGAGTAAATGTCAGTTGGCTTTTCATAGCCGAGCGTTCAGAGGTTGAGACAGCAATTTCGGTAGAGGGGAAAAAAGAGAGGGCGGGAGAGAGAGAGCAAGAGAGAGAGAGAGAAGGAGAGAGAGTGTTGAAAACATCAGGTTCGGGACAAGGTAGCACGCCCGGTGAACAGATCAGGGTTCCATAGCCGCAGGCAGAACAGTTGAAACTGGAGCAGCAGCACGACAAGGGGACTGGGGACAGGGACAGCCAGTAGTCATCAGGCCAGGTAGTCCTGAGGCACGGTCCTAGGGCAAAACCGGACAGGATGGTCATGTCAGTGACTCAACCCACTCAAGTCGGGTATAGACGAAAAAGCCTGGCCCTTTATTGGGGCGGCATCGACAATTTATAGGGGCGGCATTGAAGAGCTCTAGTAAGCCAGTGACTCAGCCCCCGTAATAGGGTCAGAGGCAGAAAATCCCAGTGGAGAGAGGGGAGCCGTCCAGGCAGTATCACGGCTCAGACTAAGACCCAGATGCAGACACAGGAGGCAGAGTCTCCGTTTAATATAGTTTAAGGGGCAGGCAAAAGGTAAGTCAAAGCAGGCAAAGGGTCATAAATCCAAATCAGAGTCAGGCAGGTACAAGACGGCAGGCAGGATCAGGGTCAGGACAGGCAGAAAGGTCAGAACTGGGAAGACTAAGAAAAACAAAAACTAGAGCACAGGAAACACGGGAACATGCTGGTAGGACTTGACGGGACAAGACGAACTGGCAGACGAACAGGCACACAGAAAATGCAGGTATAAATACACAGGGGATAATGAGGTGTTGTGACGTTGGTACCATTAATGCGAAGACTATTATTTTATCAACTCAATTAGCTATGTTTAATTATTACGATTATTAAATTACTCATGTAACAATTAACTCATTAGCAATCTCGGGGCACCACCGAAAAAGATTGTTTAATGAGTTACCATTTCCCGAATTAACTCCAAAGATATAAATATATAGTCATACCAGTTATGCATTAATTATCATTATTCCCTTGTCAGTCTCATTCTGAACATTGTGGACTTCAAATCTGCATGAACCCTAGTCTCCGTGATGAATCACCGATACACAAATTGGCTTAATTATTTATTTACTAACTAACTAAATAATCACACATAATTACATTAACACACACACAGGATAGACTATACATTGATTACTCACATGATGCAATGAAAAGTCCCAATCAGTCTGTGGAGTCAGTCGACAGAAAGTCTCTGGTTGTGTAAGTCTGTGGTTGTCAACCAGAGGTCACCATGTCCATTGTAGTTGTCGTAGGTTGGTCTCGTAGTGTCTGTTAGAACGGACCTTCCAGAGGTGTACAACGCGGTGTTCAGCGGGCCTTATTCTTCACTCTGTTTGTTTATAATAGATACCCTAGAGATACCTATAGTGGTGAGAGGAAATTGTTCTTTGTCTCTCGTCTTCGGTCAAGTTTCCTAGACTAACAGTGCATAAACAGCTGCAGACTGAATGTTCCTTTGTAGTCTTCTTCTTCTTCTTCGAGAGAAAGAGATTCAGAGGGTCTCCACGTTTTCTGGTCTGGTAAAGATTTTCTTCTTCTCTGTTGAAAGTTTCAGAGTTTCTAACCATTTCGTACCTTTCAGCTCACGCTGTCGGTCACACTTGTCTAAAGTGGAGTCTAACCATTTTACACATCCGGCTTACCGTCCGTATGCTGGTCTGTAGAGATTCCAACCATTTCAACGTGTGGATGGTCCTCACAATATCTGGTCTAATGTAAATTTTGTTAGCGGACCTTTTATACCCTCGCCTTGGAGGGCAGTTCCATCACGTTGCCACAAGGTCTGTGCTCACGTGGGCGTGGTTACTGACTGGGTAAAACTTTACATGAAAAACTATTCTCTCATTTAGAGGCTAAAATCACATTTCATATTCTCACAAATAGTTTCCTATTTAATCATATAAGTTCCACAACGTTTAGATGTAAATCTGATAACTGGGATGTACAGTATACATTTGTAGAGTTACTGTTATTTGGTTATACCGTCCTTAATGATATCACAAAACAACAACTGATCTGACATAATTGGTCTTTAAGTCCCTCCCGACCAATTCACACATTCCTTGTGTTGGGAATATTGTCTCAATGTCCAACCTTTTGATGTTACATTACTGCAAAGTCTCGCTCTGTGGTAACAAAGGGGTTTTTAACTTCCATTTCTGCAGAGTGGCAGAGAGAGAGTTCCTGCAAGGTATTTACAACCCGGTTGTTAAGTCATAAAACTCAGGCACAAAGACAGGTGAAACAGATCAGGGTGTGACAGGCAGAGACAGCAAGGGCGGTTCATCACTCCAGTGCCTTGCCATTCACCTTCACACCCTTGGGCCAGACTACACTCAATCATAGGACCTACTGAAGACTTAGAGGCTTAAAGGTTGAGACTTAAAGGTCAAGATCAAATTTGTGTCTCTCATATGGATAGTCAGACCATTCTGTAAAAATGTAGCTCTATAGGAGAAAGCTCTTCCTCCAGCTGTTTGCTTAGAAATTCTAGGGACAATAAGGAGGCCTGTGTATTGTGACCGTAGGGTATGTGTAGGTATGTACGGCAGGACCAAATCTGAGAGATAAGTAATAGCAAGTCCATGTAATGCTTTGAAGGTTAGCAGTAAAACCTTGACATCAGCTCTAGCCTTAACAGGAAGCCAGTGTAGAGATGCTAGCACTAAAGTTATATGATAAACATTTTTGGTTCTAGTCAAGATTCTAGCAGACGTGTTTAGCACTAACTGAAGTTTATTTACTGCTTTATCCAGGTAGCCGCAGAGTACAACATCGCAGTAGTCTAATCTAGAAGTGACAAAAGCATGGATTAGCTTTTCTGCATAATTTTTGGACAAAACATTTCAGATTTTTGCAATGCTACGAAGATGGAAAAAAACGGAACCCCTGCACCGTGGGAATCCAATTTGATTTCAGATTTCTGGGATCAACGACTCTTGGGCGACGGAAGTTCCGTCTCCTCGGGTCTCCCGTTTTATTTCAGCTTTCTGCAATCAGTGACCCCTGGTGGTGAAGAATCCCCAGTATATTTTTATTTTTATTTTTTTTTCATGTGTGGGACACCGTATGCTCACGTCTATTTACAATAGGTTACACTTATGATATCCAGCCAATCTCAACTGATTGGATATCAATGTCTCATTCAATTTAACAAGGAAGTTAAATTGCCAAACAAACCTTTTCAGGTTGATCATTTGGATAAGGTCCAAATTGATTTGTTTCAACCAATGAGACATTTTTACTTTTCCACATTAACCTAGATACAGCGACACTTTCAAGTTTAATTCCCAGATAGCCTATGCAGGGATGATTAATTATTAACATTGATTAATCAATTAAATTAGCTTTTTGCAAGCTCATTGGAGCCAACTCCCATATTACTGAATCAGTATTGACGGTTCATTAACGTCTATAAATAAATGTAAATACATTTGCAGCTTCCAACGTCTCCAAACCCAAACTTCTTTCCTTTATATTTTTGTTTAATAACGTGCAAGCTATCAGAGGGTGTGGTCCCCACTGCCCCGCTAATTAGTGAACCCTCACCCATAAAAGGATTGATCACTGACCTCAGCAGCGATACAAACCCTAACTATGCCATTAGCGGAAAAACATCAAATTGCGACAAACGCTCTCCAAAAATCAACCATAGGGCACAGGCCTTGTAAAGGTTCTATCCAGTTTAGCCCTGATGTATCACCATCAGAGATTGGCATCGGTCCAGTACCACAATGCACAGCTGAAGCACGAGCAAGAAATGGTTGATATGAAGGGACAGGTGGAGAGAACCGGGAAACTAATCTACAAAGCAGATGAGGAAGACATTCTGCTATTGCCATTCAAACAAATGTTTCTGTCGAACATTACTTCATTACCTACTTGGGCCCTACAGCCCACGTTGGTTTTCCAATCTCAGAACTCAGAGAGCTTGCGAGCAGAGCTTTTGAGGCATCAAAAGTGCGCAGCGCTGAGTGCCCTGACATCTCGGTTTTGAAGTTTGACCAGGAGCACTCACTCCAGTTAGAGTGTGCATTATCAGGTATTGGAGCATTGAGAGATGACGCACAGCAATGGTTTCTACCACGAAACCACAAAACCACGATACCAATACCCACCGCAGTCGAAATAACTGTAAAGTACGTCGCCAGTGAAATGACTACCGTTTCAATCAACCTGATCGCTACGTTCCTGCACCCAACCCACACAAAGTGTCAGAGCACAAGGGTAACAAGGGCAACAAAGGGTTCAACAACAATCAAAACATAGGCCGATGCTCTCTAGACGTTCTACTAAGTGAAGTACTAAAGAAAGAAATATTTAAGAATAGGGAAAAAATTAAGTCACTATGACTAGACGTGGAATTGTCGGACAACAGGTCCACCAGAATAAACACCCTTAGCAAGGACATAAACAATCAAATTACTCCCGCTCTCACTCAAGACCCTATCCAGGGCCCATTCGATCAAGAAACTAGCCCACAGGCTTTTTCTATAGACTCTGATACAAATGTTGCGAAGCATTGCAATAGCCAACTCCACTCAAACCCTGAGTAGTCGATCTGTCTTCACCATGAACACAAATGACACATCACGTAGTTGCGAACAACCACTCCACTTTGTGGATAATAGGACCACAAAACGCAACTCAAACAGCCCTTGCCTGGAAACAGTCCTGGAGGACTGCTTAACCTGTGATGCGCTAATTGATTTGGGCTCGACAATGTCGCTCATCTCTCAAATGTTGTTCAATGATCTAAAAATGGCTTTGAAGCCAGCTAAACGTTGGTTAAAAACTGAACTATGCAACACTACACTTCGAGGTTTCACTCAGACTACCTCGCATCTCACATTGAGACTCATGCTGAAACTACACTTCCAGGACGTATCACTTGTTCACCCTGTGTATGTTACCAGCCTCAAATCTGAACCCCTGCTACTCGGAGCAGACTTGATGGATCGTTTACTCCAACTGACACATTGGAAAACCAACCAAGTAAGGTCACAGGTCACAGTACCGTCTCCACTGACCACACTGTCTTCTCCTAAAGCTAGCTGCAACGCAGTCATCCACAAAGGGTATCTGTCGAAAGCACCCCTTGGGAAAAAGACGTTCCGAAACCTCTTAGTGCAGAATTTGACTCAAGGAGATATTACGATATCTCATCACATTCAATCAGCAAACCTAATTGACCATTCTTTTCATGATTTCAAGCCAGCAGTCTCTGTGAATGAGCAACTTCCCTCCTCCTTGGAGTCATGCAATACTGTAGCTGAGATGAACTTCTCTTGTCCTTCGGACACTTCCACAAGCACTGTGGGAGTCTCAGGAATAAAAGCATCAACATGCAGATTGTACTCTGCTTCCAATGAAACTTTTTCCACTTTGTGGGGGACTGAAACCCCTTACAATGACACTAACGGCGTCAGTCCCGCAACTGACCCGATGATTCCCATTGGTGAAACACTGCGATATCGCAGACAGATATCCTCGTCTCAATTTGCAGGTACTGGAACGGTTGCCACATGCGGACACTGTGGTGACTGACAGGCCTCGACAACCACTGAGCGTTTTGAAGCAGAAACACCAGGAGATTTGGTTGAAAGATTACAGGCAATCTACTAACAATGCGGTTGCTGACAACTCGTACAAAGGGTCTGACCTTTTCGTTTGTGCCTCGGATACCAACACCAACCACTGGTGGGGGCTCCTGAGACACAAAGGAGGGGAATGCTAGCCCGGACCCATGATGAGCCTTGTCGAGGCCGATGGGGGGGAGGCGGGGGGGGGGGTCGAGACTACATGCAACACTGTGCGATGCCACCCGAGCAGGAAACAAATCGAGTTGTAAACTTCACCATGAGAACAGAGAGGAGTGGACAAGCCCTCGACGGGGATAACCTTAGAATACATCTGAGATATCTCTGAGGTGTACCACACTGGTCGTAAAAGAAGTCCAGTGGACTTTCTACCTCCAAAAACAAATGGTAACAATAATCATTCCTTGCTATGTGTAGTCTCAACTACAATGCAACTGGTAAAACGCTCTAATAATGTGTTCCGGTAGGATAACATTTCAGAATGAATTGGTAGGATAGCTGGTCGCCTTGGGTACCACTACCAGCACAGTCCAGCCACAATCAGTAAGAAGGTTAGAGAACTCACAATTCGAATTGCTATTGATAACAGCGACAGGGGAGCTAGTAGTCACTCAGATTGCAACACATGGAAGGGAATCTCCAAAACACTCTTCTGATGTTTAACCTCTCAGGGATCACTGCACAACTTGACCGTTTTGGAGAGCCTGGCGTGCCCAAAGTAAAATGCCTCCCATTCAGGCCCAGAAAATAGGATATGCACATATTTGGTACCATTGGATAGGAAACACTCTGAATTTTGTAAAACTGTTAACCATTTGTCTGTGAGTAAAACAGAACGGATATGGCAGGCAAAACCCCGAGGAATTTCTGTCCTGGAGAAAGTGGTTTTCACAGAGTGCCTCATTTGGAACCCCTCCCTCATGAAAATGCCCATAAAAGGGCATATGAATGCAGTACCTATCGCTTCCTCTGGATGTCCACAGTCTCGAGAAAGTGTTTTGATGCTGTTCAGATGAAGTAGAGCAGAGAAGAAGAGGGAATAAGGAAGTGCCTCCTTGGATGTCTATAGTAGTGGGCGCGCGCCCTTGGGAAGCGCGCACTGTGTTTTTCCCCATCTGTAGAGCTCAGTTTATATTCCGGTTGATTTATNGAGATTTATGGATATAATAAATGACTTTTTCTAACAAAAGAACCATGGATTGTCTTCGTTGGACACTTAGGATGACCTCAGCAGAAGTTCTTCAACAGGTAATTGATTTGTTTTTGCTGTGAAATGTGTTATGTGTGTGCCACGCTGGCTAATGAATTCATGGCTATGTGAAAAGTATGTGAGGTGTTGCCCTCAAACAATCAAATGTAGTGCTTTCGCCGTAAAGCCTTTTTGAAATCTGACAACGCTGTGATATTGCCAAGAAACAGAGCTTTTGATGAGTATGAAACACTTGTATATTGGTGGATGTTTAATAATTCAACTTTGGGATTTTGAATTTGGCGCCTCACATTTCACCTGGTAGTGTCGGGAGTGGGGCGCTAGCGCCCCAATGATCCCTGAGAGGTTAACAAACATGCCACTAATAAATAGAACCCTCCATTCAGGAGGAAAGTTATTATGAACCATGATCACACTGCATATGACTGGTTCAGTGCTTATAGAGAACTTCCGTCGTGAGGTTAGCTCCTCCGTGGATAACATAGCTATGAAATAGACTCCTTCAGTCCTATCGCCACTACAATGGTGTAAGACACAGTGACTTGTAGTAAAACCACTACAGGTCCCCTTCGCATATGGTTTGAGGTCGACGCCGATTCTTCCTGACCTCCAGTCATTGACATGGAAATTAGGTTGCAGCATACCAGGATACTTGTTTTTCTTTCCTTTGGTATGTGCGCTTGTGTAAGCATAAACGCACATGTACAATGGAACATTTAATGAGGATTTATGCTAGGATCACTTAAGGGTCAGAGCAAAATACCAGCCTTGGTAAAGTTTAAAATTTAACCCGAGGCCTTCAACTCTACAGCTACATTACTCACCAGTTTCTCTCCAGAGGTCCATAGGTCATCCCTGTAGACTGTCTGAAGCTAGTGCCTTACAACCGTAGACTTATCATGTAGTTATCAACTTAGGATAGTGCCCTAAGCAACATACCGCTAAGCACGAACGCCCTAGATATGACATTAGACACAATGCCATGATAGAGTCATTTAGCCAAGACCGTGGACGTATATATAGAATACAGTCCAATTACATGAATTAGGTGTGGTTAGGAATTAGGTACTTTTATTAATTTTTGTTTCATTTTATTTGACACATAATAAGTGAAAGAACCATAAACAAGTTCCCCAAACAACCATCATTTGGTGCCACAACACCGCTCATTTGGGGAAGAAATTTAATGATGTATTCGTGAGTGTTGTGTGTTGTTAACATCTGCCTAAGTTACTGCCTAGATCTACCAGCCTGGACAACCTGACGACTGGTCCGGAACGTCAATCCCCAACCAGGACATACCCTGGCCATTCTTGTGATGGTCTGCAGCTTGCAGAAATCCTACCAGGGTAAACCAATAGAGGGGGAGCGCAACAATAATCCACAACCAGTACATCCAGTGGTCATTTTTATGGTGGGTTGCAACTTGCAGAATCCTTCAAAGGTTAAACCCACCAGAGGGGGACTGTCATGACTTTCTCCTTGCTGAGGATCAAAGGTGCCAGCATGGCAAATGGCTGACAGATAGCCAGACCCCCACTCTCACACAGGAGAGGAGAGGGGGGAGCTGGGCCAGTTTTATGACTCCCTGTCATAAATTAGTGAGGAGGGAAGCTTTCTCTCTCCGCCTTTCAGCATCAACCAAAGGAATGCCTTTGTCTACAGAAGACCTTTGTCACCAAATAACTCTAACAGCCAAAGAACAAACTGGAACAATATACATAAGATAGGAATATTAAGAATGGCCCGTGGGGATCTAAAGAATAATCCTGTCACATTGTTTATTATAAGTATGGTATAACGACATAACTGTAACTCGGAAAGGGTACGCATTCTAAGTTTACATTTAAACGTTGTATGAAATAAAGTATTAAGTATCAGATGATTTTTGAAAAGACAGAAATTTAATTTTAGTTTTCGAATGAGAAATCTTGTTTTTCATATAAGCTATGCACAGTCAATAGCCACGCCTAAGTGAGCTCAGTTTGTGTCAGCATGACGGAACACCCCTTTGGCCAGAGAGCTTAAAAGGACTCGCTAAGAACTAATATATCAGACCAAGTAGACAGACGGTGAGCCTGACGTTACAAATGGTTGAAACTACCAGACCAGACAGCATGGAGCGGTGGCTACATGGCTGAAAATGGTGAGATCAGTACATTGCCGGGTTACTACTGGTGTGTAAAGTGGTTCGGGAGCTGAACCCTGAATAATCAACCATTGAGACCAAAAGACGAGACCACGGTCCACACGTTGAAATGGTCAGAAACTCTGAAGCTCTCAATCTCTACACAAAAAGATGAACTCACTAGACCTTATCATATCAGTCTGCAGCTGGCATGTAGAGTAGTCTAGAACATTTGACTAAAGACCAACAATTTTTCCAACAATTGTTTACAGACAGATTATTTCACTTATAAATCACTGTATCAAAATTCAAAAGTTTACATACACTAAGTTGACTGTGCCTTTATCAGCTTGGAAAACAGCCCGAAAATGATGTCATGGCTTTAGAAGCTTCTGATAGGCTAATTGACATAATTTCAGTCAATTGGAGGTGTACCTGTGGATGTATTTCAAGGCCTACCTTCAAACTCAGTGCCTCTTTGCTTGACATCATGGGAAAATCAAAAGAAATCAGCCAAGACCCCAGAAAAAAATGTGTAGACCTCCACAAGTCTGGTTCATCCTTGGGAGCAATTTCCAAATGCCTGAAGGTACCACGTTCATCTGTACAAACAATAGTACGCAAGTATAAACACCATGGGACCACACAGCCGTCATACCGCTCAGGAAGGAGACGCGTTCTGTCTCCTAGAGATGAGCGTACTTTGGTGCGAAAAGTGCAAATCAATCCCAGAACAAGTACCTTGTGAAGATACTGGAGGAAACAGGTACAAAAGTATCTATATCCACAGTAAAACGAGTCCTATATTGACATAACCCGAAAGGCCGCTCAGCAAGGAAGAAGCCACTGCTCCAAAACCGCCATAAAAAAGCCAGACTACGGTTTGCAACTGCACATGAGGACAAAGATTGTACTTTTTGGAGAAATGTCCTCTGGTCTGATGAAACAAAAATAGAACTGTTTGGCCATAATGACCATCATTCTGTTTGGAGGAAAAAGGGGGAGGCTTGCAAGCCAAAGAACACCATCCCAACTGTGAAGCAGGGGGTGGCTGCATCACGTTGTGGGGGTGCTTTGCTGCAGGAGGGACTGGTGCACTTCACAAAATAGATGGCATCATGAGGAGGAAAATTATGTGGATATATTGAAGCAACATCTCAAGACATCAGTCAGGAAGTTAAAGCTTGGTGGCAAATGGGTCTTCCAAATGGACAATGACCCCAAGCATACTTCCAAAGTTGTGGCAAAATGGCTTAAGGACAACAAAGTCAAGGTATTGGAGTGGCCATCACGAAGCCCTGACCTCAATCCCATAGAAGATTTGTGGGCAGAACTGAAAAAGCGAGTGCGAGCAAGGAGGCCTACAAACTTGACTCAGTTACACCAGCTCTGTCAGGAGGAATGGGCCAAAATTCATCCAACTTATTGTGGGAAGCTTGTGGAAGGCTACCCCAAACGTTTGACCCAAGTTAAACAATTTAAAGGCAATGCTACCAAATACTAATTGAGTGTATGTAAACTTCTGACCCACTGGGAATGTGATGAAAGAAATAAAAGCTGAAATAAATAATTCTCTCTACTATTATTCTGACATTTCACATTCTTAAAATAAAGTGGTGATCCTAACTGACCTATGACAGGGAATTTTTACTAGGATTAAATGTCAGGAATTGTGAAAAATTGAGTTTAAATGTATTTGGCTAAGTTTTATGTAAACTTCCGACTGTATATATATCTTCCAAGAGTTTAATTCAGGAGATGATAACTTGTTAAACAACTTCTTCCGTGGTGACCCAAATGAATTAATTCAATTGTTAATTGTTACATGATTAATTTAATTGAGTAACAATTATACATAGTTGATTCGATAAATAACAGTCATCACATTAATGATGGCCACGTCACGATAGTGGTTAACAGATTTTGGTACTCCAACGTCCTAGGGTAGGTGGAGGGAGTCTGGAAGGGCATCTATGAATCTTTGGGTTATTTAAGAATTTATAGCACGGCTTTTGATAATCTTTGGTTTGGGTCTGAGAAGATGAATTGTTGTGATTTCAAACATAATAAAATGGTGGTCTGATAGTCCAGGATTATGAGGAAAGGATCCATAATAATTATTCCACTGGACAAAACTAGATCCAGGGTATGACTGTGGCAATGCGTATGTCCGGAGTCATGTTGGTCTGTGTACTTTTCCATTTGAGTATTGAAGTCACCAAAAATGTGAATATTTTTGGCATGACTACGAGGTCCGATAGGAATTCAGGGAACTCAGTGAGGAACGCTGTATATACTATATAAAAAGTGATTGAGTAGGCTGCATAGATTTCATGAATAGAAGCTCAAAAGGCCTCTCCTCCACCTTTGCGGGATGCGTGGGGGATATGGTCACTAGTGTAAACAGGAGGAGAGGCCTCATTTAATGCAGAAAATTCATCAGGCCAATCACAACAAAGTTATGATCAGTGATTAGTTCATTTATTATGACTGCCTTGGAAGTGAGGGATCTAACATTAAGTAGTCCTATTGAGATGTGAGATATTATCACAATCTCTTTAAATAATTCCAGTGAGATTGCTAAAGCAAACACTGCCATGTTTAGTTTTGCCCAACCTAGATTGAGGAACAGACACGGTCTCAATTGTGAAAGCTGAGCTGACTACACTAACTGTGCTAGTGGCAGACTCCACTAAGCTGGCAGGCTGGCTAACTGCCTGCTACCTGGCCTGCACCCTCTCTCATTGTGGAGCTAAAGGAGTTAAGAGCCCTGTCTATGTTGAGGCACACACACACCTAGCATAGAGCATCCTTTAAACACACAACACTTACCAAACACAGAACACACAACAACTCCAAAGCTCTTCAACAATACACTGCCTTGTGCTTAACTTGCATACATCACGTGTCTGTGTGAATATATGACTCTGTAAGCCCTCCAGATCACTGTGTCACTGTAATTTAACCCTGTTAGAGTTAGAGCTATAGGTTGAGCCGTCCTGAAACAAATACAGGGATAGTAGTGTCAAATGGTTGAGGAAGGGCACAGTTAGAGGTTAAAAGACCATATTTAAACAATCCCTGAGGTGATGAAGCCCAGCTGTCTCTCTGTTTAAAGGAGATTGAAGAGAGAAAGAAGGAAGGAGGATGAGAGGATACTTTTTTCCACAAAACCATAAATGAGGGAGCTATGTGGCGTGCAGAGACATGAGGAGCAGTGAAGCCACGTGAAACAAACTATTTATGAATGGAACAGTTAGATTTATCACGCAGATGAGGTTGTTCACTTTATTTCCACCAAAACATGTTTCTTTCACGTAGCTTCATGATACATGAAGGATGTATGGTGTGTTGTATTACTACATTATTATAAATTATATTAAGGAGCTTTTATGCTCTAGTACAGGTATTCCCAAACTGGGGTACGCGCAATGCTGTCGGTGGTACGCCAAATAAAAATGTGATTCAATTTTGTTTTTTATATATATATTTTTTTTAATTCTTCACATTTTCAAATAGTACATTTGGATTTTCCAACAGGGCTATACATTTGGGTGAGTTTTTTCTCTCGCCTGAGTATCCTCGTTTCACTGCCAAATGTAATTAAACCATCTATTAATAACCATTAATAAGAAGGGGATAGAAGTGTCTTATATGGTGAGCTACCGAGTGGCTAGGACAGGCAAGCCCCATACTATTGTGGAAGACTTAATTCTTCCTGCTGCCGCGGATATGGCTGGGACAATGCTGGGGGAAAAGGCCCAAAAAACTTTACAGACAATTCCTTCACCAAACAACACTGTTTCACGACGCGTCAGTGATATGGCAGATGTTTTGAAACAATTACTTCTTCGCATGCAAGCCAGTGAATTATATGCGTTATAGCTGGATGAGTCAACAGACGTGGCGGGCCTGGCACAGCTCCTGGTATATGTCCGTTACGTTTATGGGGGGTCAATTAAGGAAGACATCCTCTTCTGCAAACCACTGGAAACCAGGACAACATGAGAGCGTTTTAAAGTACTGGACAGCTTTGTGACATCAAATGGACTTTGGTGGTCAAGATGTGTTGGTATCTGTCCTGATGGCGCAAAAGCCATGACAGGGAGACATAGTGGAGTGGTAACACACGTGCAAGCAGTTGCTCCCGACTCCCACTTGGGTATATTGCAGCATCCACGAGAAGCTCTTGCTGCCAAGGGAATGCCTGACAGCTTGAAAGATGTTTTGGACACAACAATGAAAATGGTTAACTTTGTTAAAGCAAGGCCCCTGAACTCTTGTGTATTTTCTGCATTATGCAATGATATAGGCAGTGACCGTGTAACGCTTTTACAACATACAGAAGTACGCTGGTTATCAAGGGGCAAAGTATTGACACGTTTTTATGAAATTGAGAGATGAGCTTAAGGTTTTCTTTACTGACCATAATTTTCACTTGTCTGACCGCTTGCATGACGACGAGTTTCTCACATGACCGGCCTTCTCAGGGTGATGTTTTTCTCGCCTGAATAAACTGAATCTTGGATTACAGGGACTCTCCGCAACTATATTCAATGTGCAGGACAAAATTGAGGCTATGAGAAGTTGTAGCTCTTTTCTATCTGCATTAACAAGGACAACACACAGGTCTTTCCATCATTGTATGTTTTTTTGTGTGCAAATGAACTCAAGCTTAAGGACAATGTCAAATGAGATATAGCGAAGCACCTGAGTGAGCTGGGTGCGCAATTACGTAGGTACTTTCCCGAAACAGATGACACAAATAACTGGATTCGTTATGCCCTGTCTCCAGTCCACTTACCGATATCTGAACAAGAGAGCCTCATCGAAATTGCAACAAGCGGTTCTGTGAAAATTGAATTTAATCAGAAGCCACTGGCAGATTTCTGGATAGGTCTGTGCTCATAGTTTCTTGCCTTGGCAAATCGCGCTGTTAAGACACTGATGCCCTTTACAACCACGTGCATATGTGAGAGTGGATTCTCGGCCCTCAATAGCATGAAAACTAAATACAGGCACAGACTGTGTGTGGAAAACGATTTAAGACTGAGACTCTCTCCAATACAACCCAACATTGCAGAGTTATGTGCATCCTTTCAAGCGCACCCTTTTCATTAAACTGTGGTGAGTTATTCACCATTTTTGATGAACAATTAAGGTTTTATATGTAAGATGGCTAAATAAAGAGCAAAATTATTGATTATTATTATATTATTATTTGCGTCCTGGTCCTATAAGAGCTCTTTGTCACAAAAACTCACACTCATTCTTATGTTTTATAAATGTATTATATAGTGTGTGTGTTTGTGTGGCAGGCTTACAATGATGGCAAAAAACAACATTTCAGAGTGCACTGACCCTGGTGCTAGAGGGGGTACGCAGCTGGAGGTTGAATGTTTGAAGGGGTACGGAACTATAAAAAGATTGGGAACCACTGCTCTAGTAGAACCAGTCACACACATTTTCTCACAGATCGCAAGTATTGCCCTTTCAGGAAATTAAACAAACTTGAAAGTAAAATAAAATAAAGTTAAATGAAATAAAACGAACTACTCCTTATGCTGCACTTTTCGTTTTATTTGCCACAGCCCCACAGAAACATTACACAGCCAGAGGAGAAAGACAATTACAGTGCATTCGGAAAAGATTCAGACCCTTTACTTTTCCCACATTTTGTTACGTTACAGCATTATTCTAAAATAGATACAATTAATGTTTTTCCTCATCAATCTACACACAATACCCCATAACGACGAAGCGAAAACAGTTTTTTTGACATTTTTGCACATTTATATATATATATAACAAATAAATACCTTATTTTCATAAGTATTCAGACCCTTTGCTATGAGACTCGAAATTGAGCTCAGGTGCATCCTGTTTCCATTGATCATCCTTGAGATGTGTCTACAACTTGATTGGAGTCCACCTGTGGTAAATTAAATTGATTGGACATGATTTGGAAGGGCACACACCTGCCTATATAAGGTCCCACAGTTGACAGTGCATGTCAGAGCAAAAACCAAGCCATGAGTTTGAAGGAATTGTCCGTAGAGCTCCGAGACAGGATTGTGTCAAGGCACAGATCTGGGGAAGGGTACCAACAAATTTCTGCAGCATTGAAGGTCCTAAGAACACAGTGGCCTCATTCTTAAATGGAAGAAGTTTGGAAACACCAAGACTCTTCCAAACTGAGCAATTGGGGGAGAAGGGCCTTAGTCAGGTAGGTGACCAAGAACCTGATGGTACCTCTGACAGAGTTCCAGAGTTCCTCTGTGGAGATGGGAGAACCTTCCAGAAAGACAATCATCTCTGCAGCACTCCACCAATCGGGCATTTATGGTAGAGTGGCCATACGGAAGCCACTCGTTAGTAAAAGGCACATGGCAGCCCGCATGGAGTTTGCCAAAAGGCACCTAAAGGACTTTCAGATCATGAAAAACAAGATTCATTGGTCTGATGAAACAAAAATTGAACTCTTTGGCTTGAACGCCAAGCATCACATCTAGAGGAAACCTGGCACTGCTCATCACCTGGCCAATACCATCCCTACAGTGAAGCATGGTGGTGGCAGCATCATGCTGTCGGGATGTTTTTCAGCGGCAGGGACTGGGAGACTAGTCGGGATCAAGGGAAAGATGAACTGAGCAAAGTACAGAGAGATCCTTGATGAAAACTTTCTCCTGAGCGCTCAGGACCTCAGAATGGGGTGAAGGTTCACCTTCCAACAGGACAACGGCCCTAAGCACACAGCCAGGAAAACACAGGAGTGGCTTCAGGACAAGTCTCTGAATGTCCTTGAGTGGTCCAGCCAGAGCCTGGACTTGAACCCGATCGAACATCTCTGGAGAGACATGAAAATATCTATGCAACAACTCTCCCCATTCAACCTGACAGAGCTTGAGAGGATATGCAGAGAAGAATGGGAGAAACTATCCAAATACAGGTGTGCCCAGCTTGTAGCTTCATGCCCAAGAAGACTCGAGGCTGTAATCGCTGCCAAAGGTGCTTCAACAAAATACTGAGTAAAGGGTCTGAATACTTATGTAAATGTCATATGTCAGTTTTGTCCGTTTTTTTATTTGTAATAGATTTGCAAAAGTAAAAAAATAAATAATGTTTTTGCTTTGTCATTATGGGGTATTGTGTGTAGATTGATGAGGGTAATTTAGTTTTTTTTATAAATTTTTTGAATGTTGCTGTAATGTAACACAATGTGGAAAAGGTCAAAGGGTTCTGTTTACTCTCCAAATTTGGGGAATTATTCACTATAGTTATGTAACTACAAATGAAGTAGCCTTTAGCTAAGTAACATTAAATAAAGTTGAATAAAATATAATGAAGGACTTCTTATGCTGCACTTTTCATTCCCCACAGAAAAGTTACAGAGCCAAAGCAGAGAGCCAAAGAGGTGCATTTTCTGGGAAATTATTCGTTTTAGTCATGTAACTATAAAAACATTAATGTGACTCTGTTTATATAGAGAGCCTGTATTGCTAGTGACATACCAAGGCGAGACAATATCATATTCAATGTAAAAACACACGTGACATACACTGTATGCCCTCTTCCAAGAAGAGGAAGAGAGAAGCAGCTTCAAAGGTTTTTATAGGAGTGAAATTCAGTGGTATTGGGCTAATGTTTGGCGAACAGTGGTGAGAGAGTGCAGATCTAGATGAGATGTCAGAATACTGAAAATAATGGAAGACTTGAGAAAGTATTTGATGATTATGTCCACTATTGACCAGACCTACCCAACCTCTTTTCTTTTTACTATAATTCTCTTGGATCGTGATTAATCGCCGTACAAATAATAAGGCCTATCTGTCATGTAATTTCCATTTCCAGCCATACAGACTGTCTTCGATATCTCTGAGCCCTTACGAAAAAATATTGCAGTCAGAGTGCAGTATAACTGCAGTACACTGCAGTTAGAGTGCAGTATAACTGCAGTATGCTGCAAATGCTGCATCCCAAAAAACACCATATTCTTTACTGCAGTAATTTTGCAGCATAACTGCAAAATACATCAGTACGATTGCGTTCCACTGGCTCCCTTACCAAAAAAGATTTCAGTTTTGAAACTGCAGTAAAAGTATAGTAACTGCAGTCAACTAGTATTTTGGATGCAGTAATTGCAGAATAACTGCGGTGTACTGCAGTTGAACTGCAGTTATACTGCACTCTAACTGCATCCAAAATACTAGTTGACTGCAGTTACTATACTTTTACTGCAGTTTCAAAACTGAAATATTTTTTGGTAAGGGAGCCAGTGGAACGCAATCGTATTGATGTATTGTTATTTCCTTGAGATCTTCCAGCTCCCTCTATGAAGCATAGTGAAGAGATTATTCTATGCTCTTTGACACGTCTGAGCCACCGTAGGGAAGAGACACTTATAACAGTCTAAGGAAGAGGCCCATTAGCAGGTCAACAATGTCTGTGCTCTATGGATACAGCATTAGAGTCTTACTAAGTACTCTCTCTCCCTGGAAGGGCTTCCTACTGAGTTGTGTCACCATGGAAACAAGTGCTCCCCCATGAACCCAGACAGTGAGCCAGTCGACAGGGCGTTTCTCAGGATCCCTCACTTTCCCTTGCCCCTGTGTGTGTGTATCTGTAGGTGTATCTGTGTGAGGGGGATCTTCTATGACTCCACTTTGAGAATGTGAATCTTAGGTCCCTAAGGAGAGTGAAAGTGTTAGAACTCCAGCACAGGGATGTGGAGAGACACAGGCATCCTTGCTGAGTGCAGAATGCTGGGGGGATAAGTGACAGCAGGCCATATACAAACATTATTTATTTTGTGTGTGCACACGAGAGAGAGCGAGAGCGAGATAGAGAGATACTTTTTTGAGTTCACACATTGTTGGCAGCCTTTGAAATCTTCAACGGTTACGTAGTAAATTGTCACAGAGTTGCTAGCATGAAGGAAAGATTCTTCTTCGTTGCGTGTCTTTATTGGGAGAGCACATCAGCATGTTTTTTTTTTTTACTATCATGGAAATGCTGATTGAGTGAAAACGAAATAACTAGAAGGAGAAAAGTTTCCCATACTCTAGTGCCGATGATTCTTTTAAAGGGTGGTTATGCTTTGCCATGGTAGTTTCTGGTCAAATGAAAGTTGATTTTACAGAATCCATACAGGGCACTTCTGCCCAGAGGAAATGCCTGGACGCTGAATCCAGCTGCTCTAAGTTTACCCACTCTTTTCTCACACAGAGAAATAACTTAGCTAAGCAGATGTGCTAAAATACTAGGATCAATTTAGTGAAGAAATAATCAGTAGTTAACTTGCAATTCAACATCTCTAACTTTGTTTTAAGTGAGGTGTCAATTGACAAAAGGTCAATGGTATGGGACTATGTAGCGATTTCAGTGCACACAGAAATTGTATTGGAATTTTATAATTTTGAATTTGTGTTAGGATTTAGAATTTGAACTGAAATCATTAAATTCCAAAATGTAACTTGTATCTTTTGATTTTAAACTGAATTTAATTAATATTGTCACGACTTCCGCCTTAGTCGGTGCCTCTCCTTGTTCGGGTGGTGTTCGGCGGTCGACGTCATCGGTCTTCTAGCCATCACCGATCCACTTTTAATTTTCCATTTGTTTTGTCTTGTTTCCCCACACACCTGGTTGTCATTCCCGCATTACGTGTCATGTATTTAACCCTCTGGTTTCCCCCATGTCTGTGTGTGTGATTGTTTTATGTCATTGGCACGTTCCGGCTGGTTGCACCAGACTGTATTTGTACTTTGTGCTGCCACACCTTTTTCCCTGTAGGCATTTGTTTTTGTGACGCATTGTTGCGTTCAGTGTTTATACTGTGCCACAGATGAGTAAGTGCTTTTGTTAACTATCTCTGCTCTCCTGCGCCTGACTCACACGCACCAGCTAAACACACGTCTTGTGACAAATATTGAGTTTTAAAGTTTTCAAATTGAATTCAATATTCAAATTCAATATTTATAGATTCAGTTTAAATAAGGTAGATATTGAATTAATTTTCTATCTATCAACTTTACAAATTATCATTTCAAGTTTGCATTTAGATTCAGGTTTCAACTTCAGTTTTCAAATTATGTTTCTAAATTCAGATTCAAAACTGCTCTCAACAACATCCTAGTACTTCACCAGCCTGAAAAAGTAGAAGAACAATGATAAATCTAACTACCTTCCAGCCAATTGCAAAGTAAAACAGGCTACCACCTTACCTCATTAATGGCTGTTGCCTTGACTGTGTTTGCTGGCAGAAGAAGCAAGAGACAGTAGTGATAACTGAACAGTCATAAGTCTTCTGAGAAAGGAATCGTCTTTGACATTATACCTGATCAAGCACAATGTGGTGCGATGCTACTGTACCACTACTGTCAATGGTAAGTTTTAACAGTCTGTCATACTTTGATTACTTGTGATGCTAATTAGTGGAATGCAGGATAGGGGGGTAACATTAGCTAGCTAGAATAGGTTTAAAAAAATATATATATTGCGATTACGTTGCTAACTTAGCTGCTTGTCAACTGCAATGTAAACACTTGGAATAACTAAAAAAAGAGAAACTAAGACATTGGTTGATGTTAAATTGTATTTAATCAGCAACCAAAACGTCTTAAAACAGACTTCTTATGAAGGTAGCTAGCTATGCTAGAAACAGTTTACCCCATACCATCCATGGCTTGGTTAGACAGATCCAGATATAAAGCACAAATTTCGCATCATAGGATTAACCTACAACAGGCAGGTCAAGAAGTTCGAGGGCTTCCCGGCGGTCAGGGGCAGAGGCTGATGCTGCTTACACCCGTCGATGGTTACACTTCACCCGGCTGGACTTCCTGGGGTTCGGGTTCAAGTCCGGGCTCTGGCTGGGCCACTCAAGGACATTCAGAGACTTGTCCCAAAGCCACTCCTGACCTGTCTCGGCTACGTGCTTAGGGTCATTGTCCTGTTGGAAGGTGAACCTTCGTCCCAGTCTGAGGTCCTGATTGCTCTGGAGCGCTCATCCACGATCTCTCTGTACTTTGCTCCATTCATCTTTCCCTTGATCCTGACTAGTCTCCCAGTCCCTGCCGTTGAAAAACATCCCACAGCATGATGCTGCCACCACCACGCTTCACCATAGAGATGGTGCCAGGCTTCCTCCAGACATGACGCTTGGCATTCAGGTCAAAGAGTTCAATCTTTGTTTCATCAGACCAGAGAATCTTGTTTCTCATGGTCTGAGATTCCTTTATGTGCCTTTTGGCAAACTCCAAGCGGGCTGTCATTTTACTGAGGAGTGGCTTCCATATGGCCACTCTACCATAAAGGCTTGATTGGTGGAGTGCTGCAGAGATGGTTATCCTTCTGGAAGGTTCTCCCATCTCCACAGAGGAACTCTGGAGCTCTGTCAGAGGTACCATCAGGTTCTTGGTCACCTCCCTGACCAAAGCCCTTCTCCCCCGATTGCTCAGTTTGGCCGAGCGGTCAGCTCTAGGAAGAGTCTTAGTGGTACCAAAAATCTTCCATTTAAGAATGATGGAGGCCACTGTGTTCTTGGGGACCTTTAATGCTGCAGACATTTTTTGGTACCCTTCCCCAGATCTGTGCCTCGACACAATTCTGTCTCAACTGTGGGACCTTATATTGACAGATATGTGCCTCTCCAAATCATGTCCAGTCAATTGAATTTACCACAGGTGGAAGTTCTCAAGGATAATCAATGGAAACAGGATGCACCTGAGCTCAATTTCGAGTCTCATAGCAAAGGGTATGAATACTTATGTTTATGTGATATTTAAGTGTTTTTATTTGTATACATTTGCTAAAAAAACAACCTATTTTTGCTTTGTCATTATGGGGTATTGTGTGTAGATTGATGAGGGAAAAAACGTTAAAACTTAACGTTGATGGTAGTGGTACAGTGGCATCGCGACACTGAGTTTTATGACGGACTACAACCCAAAAAGGTGTATTGCCGCCACCAACTAGATGGGTTGAAACCAAAACAAGATAAAAAGAAAATCCATACGTAGGGAAACAAACTTAATCCACCCAAATAAAAATAGCACATGGACAAAACAAAACTCCTACTTCTTAAACTTTCAAATCTCCATATCTCACTTCTCAGGATCTAGAAGAAGAAGAAGAAGAAGTTTTATTTATATAGCGCCTTTCCATAGCTCAAGGTCGCTTTACATTGCACATTACAATACATTCAGAACACCCACACATACATCGCAGTCACATAGAATACACACTACCCAAAATGCATGTCAAACAGATATGTCTTCAACTGGATCTTGAATGCACCCACGGATGAGGTATTGCGTAGTGTAAGAGGTAGTGATTGAGGAGCATTAACACCAGATGCCCTCCCACCTACAGTGGACAACCGGAAACGAGGGACCTGAGAGGATGGTATGGCTTGTGACAATATTCCATGTAACTCCTTTGCAGAGAAATATTTCAGCCCCTAATAAATTTTTTGGGTCACATACACGTGATTAGCAGATGTTATTGTGGGTGTAGCGGAAAAACCTGTGCTTCCAGTGCGGACAGCGCAGTAATATCTAACAAGTAATATCTAACAAATTACACAACATATACCCAATACATACACATCTAAGTAGGAATTAAAACTTCTTTGGGATCGGTGTACCTTCCATGGGACGGTTGAGCTAATGTAGGCTAATTTGATTAGCATGAGGTTGTAAGTAACAAGAAAACTTCACATGACATAGACATATCTGATATTGGCAGAAAGCTTACATTCTTGTTGATCTAACTGCACTGTCCAATTTACAGTAGCTATTACAGTGGAAGAATATCATGCTATTGTTTGAGGAGAGTGCACAATTTATAACATAAAAGGTTATTAATAAACAAATTAGGCACATTTGGGCAGTCTTGATACAAAATGTTGAACAGGAATGCAAAGGTTCATTGGATCAGTTTAATACTTAGCACCTACACTGCTGCCATCTAGTGGCCAAAATGTGTATTGCACCTGGGCTGGAATAATACATTATGGCCTTTCTCTTGCATTTCAAAGATGATGGTACAAAGAAAATACAAAAGAATGGTTGGTTTTTTCTTTGTATAGTCTTTTACCAGATCTATTGTGTTATATTCTCCTACATTACTTTCACATTTCCAAAATCTTCAAAGTGTTTCCTTTCAAATGGTACCAAGAATATGCATATCCTTGCTTCAGGGCCTGAGCTACAGGCAGTTAGATTTGAGTATGTCATTTCAAGCAAAAATTGTAAAAAAGGGGCGGATCCTTTTTAAGATTATATACATATGGACGAGCGATGTCAGAGCGAACGGACTAAGGTACAGTAGAATAGTATAGAAAACAGTGTTTATACAGTTTGTTGGAAGTTTACATACACTTAGGTTGGAGTCATTTAAACTCATTTTTCAACCACTCCACAAATTTCTTGTTAACAAACTATAGTTTTGGCAAGTTGGTTAGGACATCTACTTTGTGCATGACACAAGTTTTTTTCCAACAATTGTTTACAGACAGATGACTTCACTTATAATTCATGGTATCACAATTCTAGTGGGTCAGAAGTTAACATACACTAAGGTGACTGTGCCTTTAAACAGCTTGGAAAATTCCAGAAAATGATGTCATGGCTTTAGAAGCTTCTGATAGGCTAATTGACATCATTTGAGTCAATTGGAGGTGTACCTGTGGATGTATTTCAAGGCCTACCTTCAAGCTCAGTGCCTCTTTGCTTGACATCATGGGAAAATCAAAAGAAATCAGCCAAGACCTCAGATTTCTTTTTTTTTACCTCCACAAGTCTGGGTGATCATTGGGAGCAATTTCTAAACACCTGAAGGTACCACGTTCATCTGTACAAACAATAGTACGCAAGTATAAACACAATGGGACCACGCAGCCATCATACCACTCAGGAAGGAGACGCGTACGGTCTCCTAGAGATGAACGTACTTTGGGGCGAAAAGTATAAATCAATCCCTGAACAAAAGGACCTTGTGAAGATGCTGGAGGAAACAGGTACAAAAGTATCTATATCCACAGTAAAACGAGTCCTATATTGACATAACCTGAAAGGTCGCTCAGCAAGGAAGAAGCCACTGCTCCAAAACCGCCACATAAAAGCCAGACTACGGTTTGCAACTGCACATGACTGGAACGAATTGCAATGACGGGAACAAATTGCAAAAATCGCTGAAGCTGGAGACTTATTTTCCCTCACTAACTTTAAACATCAGCTATCTGAGCAGCTAATCGATCGCTGCAGCTGTACTTAACCCATCTGTAAATAGCCCATCCAATCTACCTACCTCATCCCAATATTGTTTTTATTTACTTTTCTGCTCTTTTGCACACCAGTATTTCTACTTGCACATCATCTATCACTCCAGTGTTCATTTTCTAAATTGTAATTACTTCACTACTATGGCCTATTTATTACCTTACCTCACGCCATTTGCACACACTGTATATAGACAAAAAAAAATTATATTGTGTTATTGACTGTACACTTGTTTATTCCATGTGTAACTCTGTGTTGTTGTTTGTGTCGCACTGCTTTGCTTTATCTTCGCCAGGTCGCAGTTGTAAATAAGAACTTGTTCTCAACTAGCCTACCTGGATAAATAAAGGTGAAATAAAATAAATAAAACTAAAAACATGGGGACAAAGATGCTTTGCTGCAGGAGGGACTGGCGCACTTCACAAAATAGATGGCATCATGAGGAAGGAAAATTATGTGGATATATTGAAGCAACATCTCAAGACATCAGTCAGGAAGTTAAAGCTTGGTCGCAAATGGGTCTTCCAAATGGACAATGACCCCAAGCATACTTCCAAAGTTGTGGCAAAATGGTTTAAGGAAAACAAAGTCAAGGTATTGGAGTGGCCATCACAAAGCTCTGACCTCAATCCTATAGAAAATTTGTGGGCAGAACTGAAAAAGCGAGTGCGAGCAAGGAGGCCTACAAACCTGACTCAGTTACAGAAACTCTGTCAGGAGGAATGGGCCAAAATTCACCCAACTTATTGTGGGAAGGTTGTGGAAGGCTACCCAAAACGTTTGACCCAAGTTAAACAATTTAAAGGCAATGCTACCAAATACTAATTGAGTGTATGTAAACTTCTGACCCACTGGGAATGTGATGAAAGAAATAAAATCTGAAATAAATCATTCTCTCTGCTATTATTATGACATTTCACATTCTTAAAATGACGTGGTGATCCTAACTGACCTAAGACAGAGATTTTTCACTTGGATTAAATGTCAGGAATTGTGAAAAACTTAGTTTAAATGTATTTGGCTAAGGTGTATGTAAACTTCCGACTTCAACTGTAGCATAATCCATGGATTATAATCTGATAATGTCAGAGGTTACCAGGTCAGAAGGTAGCCAGGCAGGAGGTAGTGGTTATGATCAGGAAAGGTCATTGTGTCGTGAGAGATGCCTGCTCGCGCTCACTGACTTGTATTACCTTGGCAGAGAGTCTGTTTGAAATGTGCTGCCCCTCTGACTCAAACATCATTGAATCATCCAGTCGGCAGGAGTTCCAGCAGTCCAGTTCAATGAAGCCCTGAAGCTGAACATGTCTCACAAATATTTAATTGGTTTAATAAATGAATGAGAATTGGTGTATATATCTATATCTTCCCTTATTTATCTGCTTGCCATGTTGCAATGGTCCTGTGGAGTTATTGTCAGTTTTTTTGTATGTGAAAATGTAAAAGCTATCATGGCTGTTGAAATGAGACAAACCTGAAATATGACCTTAGCTCAACGAGTAAACATATCTGTTGAAAAGAATGGTAGCATATTGTTTTTACATACTTGCTAATCATTTTCAGATTCTGTCAAAAAAATCTGTAAGCAGATCTGAGCGCCATTTCCCAGACATGCCGAATGGTTGACTCTATTGAGGTTTGTTAGGCTAGTAGTAAGACAATCCATTTGGCAAAAACAACATTTGAAGCACAAAGAGCACAATTGGATCCAGGGACAATTACTGTAGGCTATTGGTAAAGAGAGTTCAAAGTCCTGGTTTTCGCTGCCCAAATATCTTGTTTATTACCACTGGCCAAGAGTTCCCAAAGAGACATCAGAACCAGATGATAGGTGGCCATGTTGTCACCAGTCCCAGCATGCATCTGTGTAGCATCACATCACTGATTTTGATGACAGCTGCTATGTTGAGGTACGTTTTAAATTTTAACTATGTGCATTGCCCACTGCTTAACCTTACGTAGTGTTTCTCAACCATTTTTGTATCCGAGACTGCTAGCTATGGTCCTTTCTCCTTGGAGGACTGTTTACATTAAAACTGGCACTTGAGAATTGACTAAATCAGTGTCAGCTAACCATGCCATGGACCGGTTAGAATCCTTTTAGGGACCAGAGGATGAAAAACACTACTGCACATCCTACCTTTGGCCTAGAACATGATACACAACAAAATCATAAAATGTTTTGGGAGAGTTACTCAATACTGCTCTTTTGGAATGATACCCTACATTTTGAAAAATAAGAGAAACACAATTCAATCACCCCATTCCACCGTTGTCACCTTGTTTAGCGCAGGTCAGCTGCTGAGTGCAGTGAAAAGCTCCAGTCCCTGTCAGGTTGGTGGTACTGATGAGAGATGGCACCCCAGAGGTAATACTAGGTGGAAGCACCTTTAGCAGAAATTACAGCTAGGAATAATTTTGAATAAGATTCCACCAGCTATGTACAACTTTTAGGGCAGCATATGTATATACATGCTTCATGTCTAAATTGCTCAGTCAATTTGGTTGGGAATTATTGATGGATAGAAATACTAAAATGTTATCTCTAATTTGGATCCTGGCACCGTTGTCACCTTGTTTAGTGAAGGTCAGGTGCTGAGTGCAGTGAAAAAGCTCAAGCCCCTGTCTGTTTGATGGTACTGATGAGAGATGCTAGGCAGCTAGCCTAGCATGCTGTAGTAACAAGGAGCAGTTATTTTAGTGGGTTTTACAATGTGAAAATAATTGTCAATAAACAAAAATACTTCAAATCAACAAAATATAATCTTCAAATCAAACTGGTGTAGACGTTACCGTGAAATGCTTGCTTATGAGCCATTCCCAACGATGCAGAGTTTAATAAAAATTGTCAAATAGTAACACGAGGAATAAAATAAAATACACAAGAATGGAGCTACAGAGTACCAGTATCAGATCCGAGGTACCAGGTATTTGAGGTAGATACAGTATGTAGATGAAGGCAGGGTAAAGTGACAAGGCGTCAGGATAGATAATAATAAGATTAAAATAAAGTACAGAGTAGCAGCAGCAAATGATGAGTGCAAAAGTGTGTGTGTGTGGGATTGCGCATGTATTTGTGTGTGTGTGTGTTATGTGTATGTGTATGGAGTGTCAAATGCTGTTGAAGTGCTAACAGTCAGTATCTGTATAAAATGTGTGAAATGCTTGATAATGTATGTGATATCAACAGTGGTATATTTTCTGGTTGACCTCAATATTGACTGGCTTTCATCAAGCAGTCCACTCAATAAAACAATTCAAACTGTAACCAGTGCCTGAAACCTGGTTCAGGTTATCAGTCATCATACCAGGGTATTTACAAACAGAAAAGGAACTAAATCATCCACTTGTATTGACCACATCTGTACTAATGCTGCAGAATACAGTATCCACACCCATCAGATGTAGTGATCATAATATAATAGCCATATCTAGGAAAAACAAAGTTCCAAAAACTGGACCTAAAATAGTGTATAAGCGATCATACAAGGTCTTTTGTAATGATTCCTATGTTGAAGATGTAAAAATGATTTGTTTGTCTGATGTGTGTAATGAGGAACACTTGAAGCATTTATGAAATAGCTTCTTTCCGGTTACTGACAGGCATGCGCTCATAAAGAAACTGACTGTTTAAACTGCCAAATCCCCATGGATAGATTATTAATTGTAACACTGTATGGCTGATATGGATGAGGCTAAGGGAATGGCAAATAAGTCTGGCAACGCAGCAGATTGGCAAACATGAGATATCACCTAACTAATGGACGGATCGACATTTGCAGAATGGTTACCTCGAGGATAATGGGGGAGGATCATGCTTTTTCAATTTCAGTCAAGAGGAGGGTTTAGTATTTTTTTTAATCTACAGCATTCCAGGGGAGGGTCATGTAATTTGTAATTGATTACATTTCTATATTTCTCAGTGTTTTAGAATGAGTTGCTTATTAGGCTGTATATCGATGTGTCCCCGATGCCGCCACTTATCCTCGATTCTCGCTGGGCGCACAATATCAGGTGAGCCTATAGGATATTTAGTGTGGTCTCAATCAAATGGTCCATTGCCTATAAGCTATAGGCTAAGAAGTGTATGCTTGGAGAAGCACAGAGCAAAGTTATATTTCTAAGATAGCTGCTGTGATGGTGTAAATACAGCTAGGCTGCATTACACACTGCAATGGATATTGCAGTGTGTAATGCAGGTGTGTAAAAAACAAAGACAAAACAAATGGAAAATGAAAAGTGGATCGGCGATGGCTAGAAGGCCGGTGACGTCGACCGCTGAACGCCGCCCGAACAAGGAGAGGGACCGACTTCGGCGGAAGTCGTGACAGGCAGGCAGGCAGGCTCAGGGTCAGACCAGGCAGAGATTGGTAATCCAGAGTAGGGGCAAAGGTACAGGACGGCAGAAAGAAAATGGCAAAAAACACAGGCTTACGCCTTGTAAGATTTTGTAGAAAATAAAACGGATCCGATTATATAAAGTGCTTTATGCTAGAAACAATCTGTAAAATATCTGGGAAAGATGTGACTCCGATGCATATGGGGATATCATTGTTTTGTTTGACATTTAGGCTGAGCAACAACCTTCTATAGCCGAGGAGACAAAAAATGTACTTTGTTTGGGAACTAATCTAATTCTGTCACTATCAATTACATGTTTTACCTTTTATTTAACTAGGCAAGTCAGATAAGAACGAATTCTTAATTACAATGATGGCCTACCCCCCCGGCCGAACCCTCCCCTAACAAGGCTGGGCCAATTGTGCGCCACCCTATGGGACTCCCAATCACAGCCGGTTGTGACACAGTCTGGGAACAAACCAGGATCTGTAGTGACACCTCTAGCACTGCAAAACAGTGACTTAGACCACTGCGCCACTCAGGAGGTTATTCACTTTCTGTAAAGAAGATGTTTAAACCCAGACAGCTTTTAGAGGAACACTTGTGACCTTCTCTCATTGGGTTAAGCCACGGAAGAAGAGTAGCCAGAAATGAAAGCTTACATTTTTCTGTGCCAGTAGGCCTACTCTGTCTGATGTGGAAAGGTAGGCATAACGTTTGAAAGTACCATGATCAGATTACTACTGACGTCGCAGATTAAATTATTTGCAAACAGGGAAAGTTTTGTTGCAAACAAGACACTGATTTGTCATTGGAGAAATATGATAAGATGAACACATAGGCCAATCTCTATGTCGATTCTTAGCCTGTAATTTCAGTAAATTGTGTGGTATTAAAAATTATTCTGCTAATATGTCAAATGATGTAGAATTTATATTGAACGCTATTCTTTCTCGGACCTGCAAATACGATGATAGATTCATGCAATGCTTTTACTATAAAGTTAATCTTTCCGCCCCTATTCTTGTCCACAGTGGTCTGCGAACCCACAACCTTCTGGCCCGCAGCCCTGTGCGCTATTACAATTCCTGCGTTACCATGTAATGCTTACAGGACGATGAACAGTTTCTAAAACATCATATCTAAGACTCTGGTCAGTCCAAGAAGTGAGGGTAAACGGTAGACGTGTTCTCTGCTATCCACTTTGTTTTAATTATTATTTTGGGTATAGGGGAGGGTCACTTGTTTTTTTTTAAGCGTTCAGGGAGGGTTTAGGTTAAATATATTTTGCTGAAGGGAGGGCCATCCATTTTCATTTCAGACAGGTCAGATTTTCTCCATGTAACCCTAATTATAAATAAAGTTCACTCCCTATTTCAGCTCCATCTTTCATTTGATGCTGATGGCTCATTCATAGCAAAACCCTTTGATATTGACAGACACTTTAATAACTTTTTTGTTGACAAGATTAGCAAACTTAGTCATGACGTGCAAACAACAAATGCTGAGCCTTCATATTCATGCATAACGGACCAGATAATGAAAGACTTTGAATTGTGCAAAGTTAGTGTGGAAGAGGTGAAAAAGTATTGATATCTATAAATAAGGACAAACCACCTGGAACCGACAACCTGGATGGCAAATTAATGAGGTTGGTAGCGGAATACATTGCAACTCCTATTTGATCTTCAATCTAAGCCTAGAAGACAGAGTATGCCCTCAGGCCTGGAGGGAGGCAAAGGTCATTCCGCTGCCTAAAAATGGCAAAGCACCCTTTAATAGATCACAGCAGACCAATCAGCCTGTTACCGGTGCCAAGCAAACTTTTGTAAAAAATTGTGTTCGACCAAATACAATGTTACTTTACAGAAAACAAATGAACAGGGAAGGGCTCTCAACATGCTCGGTACTGACACAAATGGCTGATGATTGGCTGTAAGAAATTGATAATAAGAAGATTGTGGGAGCTGTTTTGTTAGGCTTCAGTGCAGCCTTTGATATCATTGATCATATCATATAGCTGAAAAAAAAACGTACCTGTTATAGATTAAAATCCTCTGCCTTATCAACAGAGGGTTTTCGTTAGTGGAAGCCTCTCTAATGCAAATTCGGTTGAGTGTGGTGTACCACAAGGCAGCCGGCTTGGATCATTATTGTTTTTTACTAATGACCTTCCACTGACCTTGAATAATGCCTGTGTACATGTACACTGATGATTCAACAGTATACACGTCGGCTACAACAGTAAAAATAAATAACTAACACCCTTAACATAGAGCTTCAGTCAGTTTTATAATGGGTAATAGGCTGGTGCTAAATATCAAAAAAAAAATTTAAGTATAATGTTTGGGACAATTCACTCGCTCAACCCTATACCTCACAAATGTATCACTAGCCACTTTAAACAATTTTGTATCTACTGAATCTTGCCTATGCCATTTGGCCATCGACTCAAATCTCTAGCCACTTTAATAATTATAATTGGATGAAATAAATGTATCACTAGCCACTTTAAACGATGCCATTTATATAATGTTTACATATCCTACATTACTCATCTCATATGTATATACTGTACTCCATACCATCTACTGCATCTTGCCTACACCGGTCAACCATCGCTCATCCATATATTTATATGTACATACTCGTATTCATTCCTTTACTCTTGTGTGTATAAGGTAGTTGTTGTGCATTTGTTAGATTACTTGTTAGATACTACTGCATGGTCGGAACTAGAAGAACAAGCATTTCGCTACACTCGCATTAACATCTGCTAACCATGTGTATGTGACAAATACATTTGATTTGATTTGATTTGATCTGGATCTGTTATTGAATAATGTGGCTATTGAGCGAGTTGAAAAGACTAAACTGCTGGGTGTCACCCTAGATAGCAGGCTATCCTGGTCAAAACATATAGACTCAATGGTTACTAAAATGGGAAGAGGTCTGTCCATGATTGTATTGCATTTATTGTATTGTATTTATTATGGATCCCCATTAGCTGCTGCCAAGGTAAGGGGTTGATCTGCTTTCTTGATATCTCAGTCAACCAGACAGGTCTTACAGGCCCTAGTTTGTTGCACCTGGACTACTGTCCAGTTGCGTTGAAATATTTTGCTACCCCAGGTAACACAATAAATGGCTGAATTGTAATGTAAATGTAGTGCTACGTATATTTATGTATATTCTGTATTTTATTTGTTGTTGTGTTTCCCGTTTGCAACACATGAAGAGAAACTATTATGACCACTCTATGGAAAGGGGACACTCACAAATACGTACATCTGTTGCTCTATGCTTGTCACGCCTACTCCTGCTTCCTCCCTCTGGCGCTCGACGTCGCCGGTCTACTAACCGCCGGTCTACTAACCACCGGTCCTGGAAACCCACATTGCGTACACCTGGCAACCATCATTGCGCACACCTGCTCCCCATCGTTAAGCACACCTGGACTTCATCACCACCCTTATTACTCTCCCTTCATAGAGCCTCAGTCATCAGGCAGTGTTGGTTCTGTTTTCATGTCCAGATGCTTCTCTTGTTTTGTAACTCTCCATGTTCGTTATTATTAAGCTCACTATCTGCACCTGCTTCCTGACTCCCTATGTCTTCGAAACAGAACATTGCCTCTGAAATTATGGAAGCAGCAGATGATTACACCATCTTCCAGACAGTCGAGGAACAGGGTCATCTACTCCACCAACACCACAACCAGCTGGCTCTACTGGATATGACCATGAAGGAGGTCCTAAGCATTCTCCACCACCTTGACACCACCAGCAAAGTTCTCAGACGGGAGCCCCCTCCACCGAGAGGTCCAAGGTTGCCATGGTGATTTCCCTGCTGTCTGGACAAGTGTTGGAGTGGGCTACGGCCTTCAGAGAGAGAGGAGAGGAGGAGCTGGGTGCCTATGAGAGGTTCAGGGCAGTCTTTGACCATCCTCCAGAGAGGGAGGTGAGCAACTTTTCCAAATTCAGCAGGGTGCCCAGACCGTTGAGGAGTATGCCCTCACCTTTCGGACTATGGCAGCCTTCAGCGGATGGAATGAGCCGGCGCTCCTTACTGTATTCTGGAGTGTACTGCACAAAGAGGTCCAGACGGAGTTGGCATGTTGGGATGACAATATATCCTTGGACGCTCTCATCGCAATGGCCATCCGTCTGTGTCCAACTCACCCCCCTCCTTTGGCTGTCCTGAGGCAGAGCCTGAACCCATAGAGGTAGGGGCCACACACCTCTCCGCAGCAGAGCGGCGTTGCTGGCGATAGCTGGAGCTCTGCCCCTATTGAGGCCAGGAGGGGTATCAGCTTCAGTGGTGTTCGGTGCGTCCTAACCCGGGGTCCACTAGAGCAGAAGGGCGGCCCTATGAGCAGAAGGGCGGCCTTCCGTCTCCCAGGTAGGCGTGAGTATTCCATTATCATTGTTATCTGCCAAACCCTTTCTGATTCCCATTTCGCTGGCTGTCCCTCAAGTGTTGTCTCTACAGCTCTAGTGGACTCCGGTGCCACGGAAGTTTATTGACCAGGCCCTTGCCTCCTCCCTGAACTTAACTTCATACTCAATCCAAATCTCCCTAGCACGCTCCAGCAGGTAAACTACTTCCCCTTCCCGTGCCTCAACGGCCTTGGTCACATCTGTCCATAGACTTTAACGGATCTTCCCTTTCTGATGGTTTTATCATTATTCTGGTTGTTGACAGATTCTCCAAATCCTGCTATTTTATCCCTCTCTAGTCTACCTACCGCTCTCCGGGTTGCTGAGGCATTATTCAGGCAGGTTTTCTGGCACTATGGCCTTCCGGAGGACATCGTTTCCGACCGTGGTCCCCAATTCACGTTGTAGGTCTGGAAAGCCTTTATGGAGAAGCTGGGGGCCACGGTCAGCCTCACATCCGGGTACCGGCCTAACGGGCATGTGGAGAGGACCAACCAGGAGCTGGGAAGGTTCCTAAGGAGTCACTGCCAGGACCGGCAGGGGGAGTGGGCCTGGTTCCTTCCCTGCGCGGAATACGCACAGAACTCACTTCGTTACTCCTCCACCGAGCTGACTCCCTTCCAGTGTGTCCTGGGATATCAGCCGGCACTGGCTCCGTGGACTCTGAGCCAGACTGAGGCCCTGCAGTTGACGAGTGGTTCTGGTGTGCAGAGGTGTGGAACACCACCCATGTGAGGCTCCGGCGCGCCATCCACCGTCACGATTGGGCGTACCGTCACCACAGTGAGGCTCCTGTGTTCCATCCTGGTGATTGCGTCTGACTCTCCACCAGGAACCTCCCACGCCGCCTGCCCTGCTGGAAGCTGAGCCCCCAGTTTGTGGGGCCCTTCAAGGTCCTCTGGAGGGTCAATGAGGTAACCGGTACCAGTTGAGAATGTATGGAAGTGTGTGTGTGTGTGTGTATGGAGACTGTTTAGTGCCAAAAATAAGGGGTTAAATACATGCAAAAATAAACATGACAAATGTTTCCTGAACTTTATTAAATCTCTCAGATATAGGATAGACACTTCAGAACAAACTTCCTTTTGATTTATTTTAGGGACTTTTAGTTCCATGTAGTGACTCTGTTATTCAATGTGTTTGTATGGGCTAATGGCGGTAAGGCCACTTTTTGTTGTATATGAAACAATGTGTTTTTAAATTCAAAATGAAAAATCTAAATGATCTAAAGTCCTTGGTATGACCTTCTTAAAACAATTACATTTACATGAATGAATAAATATGTAACATGATATATATATTTCCAAACAAGGAAGATGGCTAGATTCCGTAGGTCTTCACACCTGAGTTAATAATTGGACATCAATATAAACAAATTGAAGTCAGGACAGAGACCGGATCACTCAGGAACATTCTGTTGTGTCTTTGGCTTTAACATGTGTGTAATTGTAATCTCAGGGTTAGGTCTTCAGAAGACTGGCATGTTTTCCTCTATTTTTTTGCTGGGATTTTTATATTACTTTTGATCTTGACACTTGTCACCTTGTTTAATGCAGGTCAGCTGCTGGCTGAGTGCAGTGAAAAAGCTAAAGTCCCAGTCTAGTTGATGGTACTGAGATGGCAGCTAGCCAAGCATACTGTAGTAACAAGGCACAAACAGTTATTTTAGTCTGTTTTACCAAATGAAACTGAATGTAAACAACCCCCAGTCATCCTACTATTCCAGTCTCCCCAAACAAAACAACACGAGGAGAGATCTAGCTCAAGGTTGCATACCCTCCATATGTGGGGTATGACGTGTGAGAGCAGAGTAACACCAATAGGCCTACTTGCAAGTTAAAGGTTTAGAATTCCTAGATTACAGAATATGATTGTCTGGTTAATAAAAGGGATTCAAATTGCACAGAACATTGGACTGAGTCTACTGGATAGCTGACTTTCAGGATGCATTTCTTGTGCTGTATCCCAAAGTGCAGGGGTATTAATCTGGCCCTCAAGACCTATAACACTTCTGGTTTTCATTCTTCCCCTCTAATCAAATCACATTTTATTGGTCACATACACATGTTTAGCATACACGGTTGTAGTGACTAATTTAGACATACCTATAATCTGTGCCTAATATACAGTGCCTTTGATTACAGCCTTGAGTCTTCTTGGGTATGATGCTACAAGCTTGGCACACCTGTATTTGGGTAGTTTCTCCCATTCCTCTCTGCAGATCCTCTCAAGCTGTCAGGTAGGATGGGGAGCATTGCTGCACAGCTATTTTCAGGTCTCTCCAGAGATGTTCGACTGGGTCAAGTCTGAGCTCTGGCTAGGTCACTCAAGGACATTCAGAGACTTGTCCCGAAGCCACTCCAGCGTTGTCATGGCTGTGTGCTTAGGATCATTGGAAGGTGAACCTTCACCCCAGCCTGAGGTCCTGTGTGCTCTGGAGCAGGTTTTCATCAAGGATCTATCTGTACTTTGCTCCGTTCATCTTTGCCTTGATCCTGACTAGTCTCCCAGTCCCTGCCGCTGAAAAACATCCCACAGCATGATGCTGTCACCTCCATGCTTCACCATAGGGATGGTGCCAGGTTTCCTCCAGACGTGGCCCTTGGCATTCAGGCCAAAGAATTCAATCTTGGTTTCATCAGACCAGAGAATCTTGTTTCTCATGGTCTGAGAGTCTTTAGGTGCCTTTTGGCAAACTCCAAGCGGGCTGTCATGTGTCTTTTACTGAGGAGTGGCTTCCGTCTGGCCACTCTACCATAAAGGCCTGATTGGTGGAGTGTTGCAGAGATTGTTGTCCTGGAAGGTTCTCCCATCTCCACAGAGGAACTCTAGAGCTCTGTCAGAGTGACCATTGGGTTCTTGGTCACCTCCCTGACCAAGGCCCTTCTCCCCCGATTGCTCATTTGTCTGATGGCCAGCTCTAAGAAGAGTCTTGGCGTTTCCAAACGTCTTCCATTTAAGAATGATGGAGGCTACGGTGTTCTTGGGAACCTTCAATGCTGCAAAAAATTTTTGGTACCCTTTCCCAGTATTGTGCCTCGGCACAAAACTGTCTCCGAGGTCTACGGACAATTCCTTCGACCTCATGGCTTGGTGTTTGCTCTGACATACACTGTCAACTGTGGGACCTTATATAGACAGGTGTGAGCCTTTCCAAATCATGTCCAATCAATTGAATTTACCACAGGTGGACTCCAATCAAGTTGTAGAAACATCTCAAGGATGATTAATGGAAACAGGATGCACCTGAGCTCAATTTCGAGTCTCATAGTAAAGGGTTTGAATACTTAAGTAAATAATACATTTGCAAAAATTTCTAAAAACCTGTGTTCACTTTGTTATTATGGGCTACTGTGTGCAGATTTTAGAATAAGGCTGTACCGTAACATAATGTGGAAAAGTCAAGGGGTCTGAATTCTTTCCGAAGGCACTGTATTACAGATAGACACAGATGGTCCACAGGAAATGTAAAAAATATAGGCAATGTATTTCATATCAGTATGGGTTACAGGCCCCGGCAATGAGTGCTGATGGTCGATCACATTGTCTTCTCAGATGTGTTTATATTCTGACTGACCCTAGAAGTGGTCATTAACCAGGGTTTGTCTTATGTGGTCAGTGCGACTGACCCTGAGTGGTCCTTCACCAGGGGTGGCTTTGACATGGCTTCGCTTTTCCAATTGAGTCCTGAGTGTGGTCAGTGAAAGTGTCACACTGACTCCTGTCTTGATCCTTGCTGTAATACTCTCTCTCTCTTTACCCCTCCCCCCCTCTCTATCTTCCTCCCTCCTCTCAGTGCCAGATTAAGGAATTATTACAGGATGTACCTAGCATCATGTCACCTTGTCCCAGCCTTGAACGAACCTCAAACAACCACAGAAAAAATAAAAGACTGAACGTTCTGTCTGTCACAAACTCATGGTCATTTTGTGGTGCTTAATGCAGCCTCGTGTTCAGGGTTGAAAAATCTCCCAAACCTTGAGAGGTTTACTGTAACATCCCTCAACTGTTGTGGTATATGGCAAACCATGAACAAATGTTAATATTTAAATGCAGAAGGTAAGACAGTTAAATGCCATTAACATGACTGAATTTCTGATTAGTCTGACAAGAGGCATCATTGGGACCCGTGGAGAGGAGTGATAGAAAGAGTGCCGTTTTTCTGCTTTGTCCAAATGTATGCCCTAATACGTGCAAGATGAATCCTGTCCCTGACCATCAATTATCTTAATTTGCCAAAACCAAGTGACTACCCAAGTAGAGATGTCATCTGACTGTCTTTGGTTTTGCCACGTGATGCATTATTATGGATGTCTCAGCCTCAATGTTAAGGGGACTGATTGACTCCGTCTCTCCTCATTTAAATCAATGGACATGTTCTGCAGGCCAAAATGTGACTGTAGCTAACTAAAAGCACACTTAGTTTGGGCTCAGCTGAGCATGTCATCATTGCCTTTGATGAGCAGCTATGGACAAAGTGTTAGTAGGGCCCTGCCTATGCGGTCTGTTCTGAGAAACCATACCTACTGTACAGTACATAAAACATCTAATTGCCATGTTGGATATTTGCACCATTCTTTAACAAGTAGTTAAAGAGCAGCAGTAAAATAACAATAGCGAGACTATATGCAGGGGGTACCGGTTAGTGGAGGTAATTGAGGTAATATGTACATGTAGGTAGAGTTATTAAAGTGACTATGCATAGATAACAGAGAGTAGCAGCGGTGTAAAATAGGGGGGGGGGGCAATGCAAATAGTCTGGGTAGCCTTTTGATTAGATGTTCAGGAGTCTTATGGCTTGGGGATAGAAGCTGTTTAGAAGCCTCTTGGACCTAGACATGGCGCTCCGGTACCTCTTGCCGTGCGGTAGCAGAGAGAACAGTCTATAACTAGGGTGGCTGGAGTCTCTGACAATTTTTAGGGCCTTCTTCTGACAGCGCCTGGTGTAGAGGTCCTGGATGGCAGGAAGCTTGGCCCCAGTGATATACTGGGCCGTATGCACTACCCTCTGTAGTGCCTTGCGGTCGGAGGCCGAGCAGTTGCCATACCAGGCAGTGAATCAACCAGTCAGGATGCTCTTGATGGTGCAGCTGTAGAACAATTTGAGGTTCTGAGGACCCATACCAAATCTTTTCAGTCTCCTGACGGGGAATAGGTTTTTTTGTGCCCTCTTCACGGCTGTCTTGGTGTGCTTGGACCATGTTAGTTTGCTGGTGATGTGGACACCAAGGAACTTGAAGCTCTCAACCTGCTCCACTGTGTCCCAGTGTGCACACAACGTCCTTTCAACGTAGATACTTGGTTGAGACGTTGATCAATGAGATTTCAACCTTTATTCACCCACTCAAAAAGACAACAAAGTTCAAATGGGAATACAATGTCAGGTATTTTTTATACAACAACTTAACGTGTAATCACTGTGCTTCATCTAATAGCACAACCAAATGACCTGGATTGCAGTTGAGATTACATAAAAAATACATAATACAAGTGATCAATGGTGTTCTAGATTCCGCACAGGTTGTTATAGTAATTGTAAAGAGGATTACATAAGAAGACATTTATAGTTACAGTAACCTCAATGTGACCATGGATGTGTTACTCAATTTAAAGAGATATTTCGGGATTTTGGCAATAAAGACCTTTATCTACTTCCCCAGAGTCAGATTAACTCAGGGATACTATTTTTTATCTCTGCATGCTACCAGATACCCATATACCTCCAGTCATTGTGCTAACGCTAGTTAGCATTGGCTCGCGAAACTACCTCTAACTACCTTCATACTGGACACAGAAACATAAAAATAGTATCCACGAGTTTATCTGAAAATCCCGAAGTATCCCTTTAAGGTTGAATAAATACTATTACATTAGTTTGTAAGATAGCTATAACTTTAGGCTAGTAACTATTACAAAAGCAACATTGAATTGTGTTTGGTTGACAACACAACCAAATATTAACATTTAAAGGAGTATCTAATGCTTGGGTAGTTTGATCTGAGCCCCTGGCTTAATCCTATTCTTTTGGTTTAGTTGGAGACGTGAATCCAACATATGAGAACTTGTTAACTAGCCTACCTGGTTAAATAAAGGTGAAATATAAACTGAACTAAAATATAAACACAACATGCAAAGTGTTGGTCCCATGTTTCATGAGCTGAAATAAAAGATCCCAGAAATGTTCCATTCGCACAAACAAAAAGCTTATTTCTGTCAAATATCAAGAAGCTGATTAAACAGCATGATCATTACACAGGTGCACCTTGTGCTGTGGACAATAAAATGCTCACCTTCGATGGCCACTGGCACACTTCAGAAGTGTGCTCTTCACGAATTAATCCCGGTTTCAACTGTACCGGGCAGATGGCAGACAGTGTGTATGGCGTAGTGTGGGTTTGCAGTTTGCTGATGTCAACATTGTGAACAGAGTGTCCCATGGTGGCAGTGGGGTTATGGTATTGGCAGGCATAAGCTACGGACAACGAACGCAACTGCATTTGATCGATGGCAATTTGAATGCCCATTGTCATGCCATTCATCCACTGCCATCACCTCATGTTTCAGCGTGATAATGCACGGCAGCATGTCGCAAGGATTTGTACACAATTCCTGGAAGCTGAACATTTTCCAGTTCTTCCATGGCCTGCATACTCACCAGATATGTCACCCATTGAGCATGTGTGGGATGCTCTGGATCGATTTGTTCGACAGCGTGTTCCAGTTCCCGCCTATATTCAGCAACTTCACACAGCCATTGACGAGGAGTAGGACAACATTCCACAGGTCACAATAAACAGCCTGATCAACTCTATGCAAAGGAGATGTGTTGCGCTGCGTGAGGCAAATGGTGGTCACACCAGACACTGACTGGTTTTCTGATCCACGCGCCTACCTATTTTTTTTTTAAGGAATTTGTCAAATCCATAGGTTAGGGCATAATGAATTTATTTAAAGTGACTGATTTCCTAATGTGAACTGTAACTCAGTAAAATAGTCAAAATTGTAGCATGTTGTGTTTATATTTTCGTTCAATGGAATTTGTTAACTTCTTGACAAGTCATTAGGCTATTTACTGTATTGCAAAAGTGATATTTAATTGTGGTTGTTTGTCAAACCAAACTTAATTTAAAGTGCATTTAAAGTGTGATTTTAATAGATTTAGTCCTATTCTTTAACTTAGATTTTTGGATGAGATGGAGAGGTGAATCCAATATATCAATTATTAGTTTGTGTACAAACTAGAATTAAAGCCAGACTAGTGGTTCCTCCTTTAAAAGTTGCGTCAGACTGCGGCACACCTTGCATGCTGCCTCAGCACGTCATTTAATTCTCAGAATTTTTTTCTGTTACTGCAAGTTATTCCTAGTTTGACCACCAGAGGGCATCTTTGAGAAGTATTTGATAGTATTCCGTATTGGCATTACTGTAAGTCATTAGCACAGATGGAACTATCCAAGCGGAAGATACATCTCCTTCAGAATGTTGATATTTGCACAATTCAATACTCAGTTTGTCTACAAATTAATCATTTAAATGTTTGATTCACATCTCCATCTCAACCAAAAGTTAAAGAATAGGACATAATCAAATCGAACTTTAAGTACACTAACTTTAAATAAAGTTTGATTTGATTTAGTCCTATTCTTTAACTTTGAATTTTGGTTGAGATGGAGATGTGAATCAAACATATTAATTATTAACTTCAAGAACTTTGAAAATGCGTGTGCAAAGCTGTCATCAAGGCGAAGGGTGGCTACATTGAAGATTATAAAATATAAAATATATTTTGATTTGTTTAACACTTTTTTGTTTACTACATGATTCCATATGTTTTATTTCATAGTTTTGATGTCTTCAGTATTATTCTCCAATGTAGAAATTGGAAAAATAAAGAAAAACCCTTGAATGAGTAGGTGTGTCAACTTTTGACTGGTACTGCATGTGACCTTCTCCTTGCTGGATGAAATGTGTGTGTGTGTGCGTGTTTGCATGTGTGAATCTGATTACTTCCACATACAGTGCCTTCAGAATGTATTTCTATGCCTTGACTTATTCCACATTTTGTTGTGTTACAGTTTGAATTTAAAATGGATACAGTTTAGATTTTGTGTCACTGGCCTACACACAATACCCCATAATATCAAAGTGGAATAATGTTTTTAGAAATTGTTTCAAATTAATTAAAAATGAAAAGCTGATGTCTTGAGTCAATAAGTATACAACCTCTTAGTCATATAATTAGTTGCATGGACTCACTCTGTGCGCAGTAAGTGTTTAACATAATTTTTTAACGACGACCTCATCTCTGTACCCCACACATACAATTATCTGTAAGGTCTCTCATTCGAGCAGTGCAATCTGAACACAGATTCAACCACAAAGACCAGGGTGTAAGGGCCGACACCGGACAGGAGAAGTAGGTACGGGGAGTCAGACATTTATTCAGGAACAGACATAGAAAAAGACAGGAACAGCATCGGCACATGGATAACACGGACATATGACAAACAATGCAGCAGCGGGGAACTGACAAATATAGGGGGGGTAATAAACAGGTGATTGAGTGAATCCAGGTGAGTCCAATATCGCTGAAGCGCGTGGTGCCCACGAGCGCCAGGGGGAAGAGCGGAAGCAGGCTTGACAGTACCCCCCCCTCTTGGGGCGCCACCCGGCGTACCACCTGGGCGAGCCGGCCGAGACATGGGCGCTGGGCAAGCCGGCTGGGGGTAAACTCCCCACGAACCGGCAGGGGCGTGGGAACCTGGCGAGCCGGCTGAGGCATAGAAGCCTGACGATCCCGCTGCGGCGTGGAAGTCCGATGAGCCGGCAGACGTGGGTTGAAAGCGAAGTGATAACACATTAAGATGACAACTAAACCAAAAAGCTGACATTGTTTTTCTATTGGAATTTGGTTGTGCAACAACATTCTGTCTTTTTCAGTGGGTGAATAAAGGTTGAAATCTCGTTGATCAATGTGTCAACCAAATATTCCCAGAATTTCCACGTTGAAATTAAGTGGTGTGCCCAGTGGGATGAAGTGTTTTGGCAGCTTGGTGACGTCGTCTAGCACCGGGTCTCTGAGCTTGATTATTACCGCAGAGATAATCTGAGACAGGCTGATGTCTTTTAAATCTGCTATGTTGTGACCCTGCTGTGCTTGGAACCTTGACACACTATGACTTCTCCATTACTCTGCTTTAAACAGACCAGAAGACACACATCTGGTATGCACTTTCTCATTTTAGCCCACAGAGGGCTGTTGTTATTGACTGTGCACACATTACTAGCAACAGATCAGAGCCATTCTGAAATGGGACTGTCAATATCCATCAGCACATCTCTTGATCTAATCCTCAAAGAGTGAGAGAGAGAGAGAGAGAGAGCGTGAGAGCGAGAGAGAGACAAGATGGCGCCGAAGAGGATGGCTGACATTTTACATGCTCGTAACCTATTTTTTTTTTTAGTTGTTTGTTACTTGTTTTTTTACTTATTTTGTACATAATGTTGCTGTTACCGTCTCTTATGACCGAACATAACTTCTGGACATCAAAACTGGGATTACTCACCACGAACTGGAAGAAGCTTTTTCCTTTAACGAGTCCGACCAGAAAGATATACTGCTCTCCCGCGAACAGGCCCAGATCCCCGTCATTTGTGTGAAGAAAAGAGGATGCAGATCGGGCTGCCTTTTGAGAATCTGTAGGCAAGCGAGTAAACTCCCACTGCCATCAATTCTACTTGCTCAAATGCAGTCTTGGAAAATAAAATTGACGATCTACGATTACAATTATCCTACCAACGGGACATTAAAAACTGTAATATCTTATGTTTCACAGAGTCGTGGCTGAACACCGACACGACTAATATAGCGCTGGAGGGATTTTTCTATGCCCTGGCAGAACTGAGAAGCTACGTCTGGTAAGACGAGGGGTGGGGGTGGGGGTGGGGGTGTGTGTATTTTTGTCAATAACAGCTGGTGAGCGATGTCCAATATTAAAGAAGTCTCAAGGTATTGCTCGCCTGAGGTAGAGTACCGTATGATAAGCTGTAGACCACACTATCCACCAAGAGAGATCTCATCTATATTATTCATAGCCATCTATTTACTAAGACCGCACTCAACCAACTCTACAAGGCCATAAGCAAACAAAGGACTTTAATGCAGGCAAACTTAAATCAGTCAGTTTTACCACATTTTTACCAGCATGTCACATGTGCAACCAGAGGAAAAAAAACTCTTGACCATCTTTACTCCACACACAGAGATGCATACAAAGCTCTCCCCCGCCCTCCATTTGACAAATCTGAACAATAATTCTATCCTCCTGATTCCTGCTTACAAGCAAAAACTAAAGCAGGAAGTACCAGTGACTCGCTCAATATGGAAGTGGTAAGATGACGCTGATGCTACGCTACAGGACTGTTTTGCTAGCACAAACTGGAATATGTTCCTCGATTCACACAATGGCATTGAGGAGAATACCACCTCAGTCATCGGCTTCATCAATAAGTGCATCAACGACGTCGTCCCCACAGTGACCGTGCGTAGATATACCAACCAGAAGCCAGGCAACATCTGCATCGAGCTAAAGGCTAAAGACGCCGCTTTCAAGGAGCGGGACACTCATCCGGACGCATATAAGAAATCCTGCTATGCCCTCAGACTAACCATCAAGCAAGCAAAGCGTCAATACAGGATTAAGATTGAATCCTACTACACCAGCTCTGACGCTCGTTGGATGTGGCAGGGCTTGAAAACTATTATGGACTACAAAGGGAAACCCAGACGCAAGCTGCCCAGTGATGCGAGCCTACAAGACGAGCTAAATGCCTTTTATGCTCGCTTCGAGGCAAGCAAAACTGAAGCATGCACAAGGACACCAGCTGTTCTGGATGACTGTATGATAATGCTCTCGGTAGTCGATGTTAGTAAGACCTTTAAACAGGTCAACATTCACAAGCCGCGGGGCCAGATGTATTACCAGGATGTGTCCTTAAAGCATGCACGGACCAACTGGCAAGTGTCTTCACTGACATTTTCAACCTCTCCCTGACTGAGTCTGTAATACCTACATGTTTTAAGCAGACCACCATAGTCCATGTGTCCAAGGAAGCAAAGGTAACCTGCCTAAATGATTACCGCCCTGTAGCACTCACGTCAGTAGCCATGAAGTGCTTTGAAAGGCTGGTCATGGCTCACATCAACAGCATCCTCCCGGATACCCTAGAGTCACTCCAATTCGCATACCGCCCCAACAGATCCACAGATGACGCAATCTCAATTGCACTCCACACTGCCCTTTCCCACCTGGACAAAAGGACACCTATGTGAGAATGCTGTTCATTGACTACAGCTCAGCGTTCAACACCATAGTGCCCACAAAGCTCATCATTAAGCTAAGGACCCTGGGACTAAATACCTCCCTCTGCAACTGGATCCTGGACTTCCTGACAGGCCGCCCCCAAGTGGTAAGGGTAGGCAACAACACGTCTGCCATGCTGATCCTCAACACTGGGGCCCCTCAGGGTTGTGCACTTAGTCCCCTCCTGTACTCCCTGTACTCCAAAACACGACTCCAAAACCATCATTAAGTTTGCTGACGACACAACAGTGAGACAGCCTATAGGGAGGAGGTCAGAGAACTGGCAGTGTGGTGCCAGGACAACAACTTCTCCCTCAATGTGAGCAAGACAAACGAGCTGATCGTGGACTACAGGAAAAGGCGGGCCGAACAGGCCCCAATTAACATTGACAGGGCTGTAGTGGAGCGGTTCGAGAGTTTCAAGTTCCTTGGAGCTATCATGGTCCAAACACACCAAGACAGTCGTGAAGAGGGCATATTATTTTCCACCATAATTTGCAAATAAATTCATTAAAAATCCTACAATGTGATTTTCTGGATTTTTTTTCTTCATTTTGTCTGTCATAGTTGAAGTGTACCTATGATGAAAATTACAGGCCTCTCTCATCTTTTTAAGTGAGAGAACTTGCACAATTGGTGACTGACTAAATACTTTTTTTCCCCACTGTATATAATAGGCGGTGTCGGAGGAAGCGCATAAAATTGTCAGAGACTCCAGTCACCCAAGTCATAGACTGTTTTCTCTGCTACCGCACGGGAAGCGGTACTGGAGCGCCAAGTCTAGGACCAAAAGGCTCCTTAACAGCTTCTACCCCCAAGCCATAAGACTGGTGAACAAGTAATCAAATGGCCACATTACATTGATGTTTACATTGTTTTGTACACTGCTGGTACTCGCTGTTTATTATCTATGCATAGTCACTTCACCCCTACCTACATGTACAAATTACCTCTAACCTGTACCACCGCACACTGACTCGGTACCGGTACCCCTTGTATAGAGCCTCGTTATTGTTATGTTATTGTGTTACTTTAGTTTATTTGGTCAATATTTTCTTAACTTCTTGAACTGCACTGTTGGTTAAGGGCTTGTAAGTAAGCATTTCACGGTGTGATTTGATTTGATTTGACATTTATCTAGTTCAGCCTGGCCCAGATCAAGGTTGAGGATGGAAGATGTCACCCAGCATTAGCGAGTATGTTAAAACAAACAGAATTCAATAAGATTACACAGGGGGAGAGTTACTGCTAGCATGATATCAACATCAAAGACAGAAAGAGCATATTAAAAATACAATATCACTGAGGATGAAAAGGGGCAGGCGGGTTGCTTGGCGCCACAAAACAATTTCTTAGAGGGGATGATATGGATGCCTCGAGGATACAGCAACAGAGAGGAGTAAATAGTCAGTTGTATGTACCTCGCCATATGAAATCTAAGACCATGTGAAAGAATATGGAACTAGAGTGGGAGACGATAAAACATTACATTGAAATCTTTCATGTTTCTTTAGTCATGGATCTCCCCATGTTAGCTTTACCCTTGTTGTTGGAATCAGTGTTTGTTAATGTGTATGTTTTTAATAAATTCCACAGTGCACCTGGTCCATTATTTTGAGGCATAAAACCTAAAGATAAACAGGACATTTGGGCATCAACCCAATTGATTCCTAATTCCTAATCCATTAATGTAAGCATTTCTGACTATAATGGGAATTCTGAACACCAGCCCTTGCCTGAATACTATCTGCTTTCCTGCCAGAGCATAAACTGGAAAACCTCCTCTTTACTGTGAGACGGGCAAAAAAATCTGACATCCATCGTCTCCAAATGTTTAGGTATGAGTCACCGCTCAGTGGCTTTGTCTGGATTCTAATTCTAATCATAGCGCAGAGACTATTGTGCGCATGATGCCCTATGACTATGGAAAGCAAGCTGTACTGTGCTGTGTTGCGATTGTGATTGGTAAGACACTGATTTCCTGAATAACCAGCCAGACCCTTTGATGTGTAAAAGTAAGAAACCATATGACCGTTGCACAGGATTTTGCATTTACTGCATTGCCTCAGATAATTATCATACAGTCTATACCAGGGTTCTGCAACATGTGACTCCGGAGCCACAAGCGGTTCTTTAACTGCCTCTTTATGGCTACATGGCAATCTATAGTTGGTCATTCAATGTCATCAATAGACTATAATAGTAGTAGAATGAACACAGATCATTTTAGCTCTACTAACACTTAAACCAAATAAAAAGTGTTTAGAAGCAGTTGAAGTGTGCTTATACCCCTTACTATTCAACACAATTTTGTTTTGCTTCATTTTGAAATGCAGGTGCTTCAATGTATCTCAGTTTATTGCCAGGTTCAACATAGCGTTGATCCATTGTGGCTCACAGAGCACTAGTTTTTGGTGAAAATGTAAACACACACACACGCACACACACACGCACACGCACACACGCACACACACACGCACACATACATACATACATACATACAGTGGGGCAAAAAAGTATTTAGTCAGCCACCAATTGTGCAAGTTCTCTCACTTAAAAAGATGAGAGAGGCCTGTAATTTTCATCATAGGTACACTTCAACTATGACAGACAAAATGAAGAAAAAAAATCCAGAAAATCACATTGTAGGATTTTTAATGAATTTATTAGCAAATTATGGTGGAAAATAAGTATTTGGTCAATAACAAAAGTTTATCTCAATACTTTGTTATATACCCTTTGTTGGCAATGACAGAGGTCAAACGTTTTCTGTAAGTCTTCACAAGGTTTTCACACACTGTTGCTGGTATTTTGGCCCATTCCTCCATGCAGATCTCCTCTAGAGCAGTGATGTTTTGGGGCTGTCGCTGGGCAACACGGACTTTCAACTCCCTACAAAGATTTTCTATGGGGTTGAGATCTGGAGACTGGCTAGGCCACTCCAGGACCTTGAAATGCTTCTTACGAAGCCACTCCTTCGTTGCCCGGGCGGTGTGTTTGGGATCATTGTCATGCTGAAAGACCCAGCCACGTTTCATCTTCAATGC
>QNTS01000498.1:465876-485415 GCA_003317085.1 Hucho hucho | reverse complement strand
CTGACTAAATACTTTTTTTCCCCACTGTATATATATATCTTTCTGCCATTTGGGACTCTGACCCCAGGTCTGCACCATGAAAGAGTTATGATGTCATGAATTAAACATCCATCTGACCTTTAAAGAGAAAGCACTACATGTGACCTATGTGATTCCTATAAAACACCTGGCATGCCACCGAAGACAAAACAGTCATCTCTTGCCTCTGGGGATCGGTATACATTTCTGTGGATAAATATGTCATCCCAGAAAAGGGGCCAAAACATTGCAATGTAACATTTTGGTGAGCACCCAGGGAAGAACATAAATCCTAATGATGGATTACATCAACAGGCAAACATATACGCTGCTTTAACACTGATTAGAGACACATTAATGGGAGACCCCTATGGGCTGCTTAAAACGAGAGCAATTTTCATCCTTACTCAAACAGCATGGGGCTGAGGGAACAGCAAAGGTGGTATAATGGTCTAGTCTCGTGTATTCTATAATGCCTAGGAATTGTAGGCCAGTTGAGCACAAGTTCTCATTTACAACTGGCCAAGATAAAGCAAAGCAGTGCGACAAAAACAACAACACAGAGTTACACATGAACAAACATACAGTCAATAACACAATAGAAAAATCTATGAACAGTGTGTGCAAATGTAGAAGAGTAGGTAGGTAAGGCAATAAATAGGCCATGGAGGTGAAATAATTACAATTTAGCATTAACACTGGAGTGATAGATGTAAAGATGATGATGTGCAAGTAGAGATACTGGGGTGCAAAAGAGCAACAGGATAAGTAACAGTATGGGGATGAGGTAGTTGGGTGTGCTATTTACAGATTGGCTGTGTAAAGGGTACAGTGATCAGTAAGCTGCTCTGACAGCTGATGCTTAAAGTTATAGAAGGAGATATAAGACTCCAGTTTCAGTGATTTTTGCAATTCATTACAGTCATTGGCAGCAGAGAACTGGAAGGAAAGACGGCCAAAGAAGTGTTGGCTTTGGGGGTGACCGGTGAAATATACCTGCTGAAGCGTGTGTTACGGGTGGGTGTTGCTATGTTGACCAGTGAGCTGAGATAAGGCGGGGCTTTACCTAGCATAGATTATAGATGACCTGGAGCCAGTGGGTTTGGCGACGAATATGTAGTGAGGGCCAGCCAACGAGAGCATACAGGTCGCAGTGGTGGGTAGTATATGGATGGCCCTGTGATAGACTACATCCAGTTTGCTGAGTAGAGTGTTGGAGGCTATTTTGTAAATGACATCGCCGAAGTCAAGGATCGGTAGGATAGTCAGTTTTACGAGGGTATGTTTGGCAGCATGAGTGAAGGAGGCTTTGTTGTGAAATTATAGATTTAATTTTGTATTGGGGATGCTTAATGTGAGTCTGGAAGGAGAGTTTACATTCTAACCAGACACCTAGGTATTTGTAGTTGTCCACATATTCTAAGAGCAGTGATGCTAGTCGGGCAGCAATCGGTTGAAGAGCATGCACTTAGTTTTACTTGCATTTAAAAGCAGTTGGAGGCCATGGAAGGAGTGTTGTATGGCATTGAAGATGGTTTGGAGGTTTGTTAGCACAGTGTCCAAAGAAGGGCCAGACGTATACAGACTTGTGTCGTCTGCGTAGAGGTGGATCAGAGAATCACCAGCAGCAAGAGCGACATCATTGATACATACAGAGAAAAGAGTCGGCCCGAGAATTGAACCCTGTGGCACCCCCATAGAGACTGCCAAATGATGGATATAGGTCTATAACAGTTTGGGTCTAGAGTGTCTCCCCCTTTGAAGAGGGGGATGACCGAGGCAGCTTTCCAATCTTTGGGGATCTCAGACGATATGAAAGAGAGGTTGAATGTGCTAGTAATAGGGGTTGCAACAATTTCGGTGGATAATTTTAGAAAGAGAGGGTCCAGATTGTCTAGCCCAGCTGATTTGTAGGGATCCAGATTTTGCAGCTCTTTTAGAACATCAGCTGTCGGGATTTGGGTGGGTGGGGGGGCTTGGGCAAGTTGCTGCGGGGGGTGCTGAGATGCTGGCCGTGGTAGGGGTATCCAGGTGGAAAGCATGGCCAGCTGTAGAAAAATGCTTATTGAAGTAGATTTATCGGTGGTGACAATGTTTCCTATCTTCAGTGCAGTGGGCAGCTGGGAGGAGGTGCTCTTATTCTCCATGGACTTTACAGTGTCCCAAATCTTTTTGGAATTAGTGCTACAGGATGCAAATTTCTGTTTGAAAAGGCTAGTCTTAGCTTTCCTAACTGACTGAGTATATTGGTTCTTGAAAAGTTGCATATTGCGTGGGCTATTCGATGTCAATGCAGAACGCCATAGGATGATTTTGTGCTGGTCAAGGGCAGTCAAGTCTGGGGTGAACTAAGGGCTAAATCTGTTCTTAGTTCTACATTTTTTGAACGGGGCATGCTTATTTAAAGGCCAGCAGAGGTGAGTCTGCTGTCTCCTCCTAGGGGGTGCAGAGTGAGATCCTATGAGGACACACAGGTGGTCAAGGACTGGGAACTGGCACCTCTCCCAGCATAATTTGCAACAGAGGTGGAACTGCACTGGGGATTTGAATTCACTACTATGAAATCACTGAGAATTCGGCACAAAAACGGCTTTTTAGAGTAATTTGTTTCATTTGGGGAATTTAGGAAAGACCCTGCCTAACAACCTGCAGGAAACATGGGAAGAGCAGAGGCAGGGGATGACACTCCTCTAAGAGTGGTCTGCTCTGTCAGAAAGCTAATCTAATCTAATGCAGTGTATTGATTTATGAATCATGGACCGTGTGTGACTATCTTTTTCACAAAAGCATCAATTTCTGTGGCTTATCAATGATAACATATTACGTCTAGTGAGTAATAAACTGGTGTAGGAAAACACAGTAGCATGGGAAGATGAATCATAGTACCTGTTGCTGCTGTTTAATCACACATCGATATATTCAAAACCTCGCTGTTGGATTCTAATACTGTTGATTTAGAATATAGTGCTTACATAAAAGCGCTTTTTACCATAGTGAGATTCTCAGTATAATCAAGAGGTAATGAATCACACGGTGTATGGGCTTAACTGCTAATAGCTTCTGTTTTGTTTCCCAGTTTTCTCCTGAACTGTAGTGTTGGTGTTAAAGGAAGGGGCCCTCATGCTGTTTTAGGGTCTTTAATCTCTCCCTGTTTCCCTCTCTCCCTCTCCTCTCTGGCTGTTTTCTCCAGCCCTCCTCCAGTCACCCTGCTGTGGAGTGATCTTGGCAGAATCTTGGCAGGTTGATTACAGGGCTAGAAGTACAAGACTGCCTCTATACACAGCAGCACCTCAGTCCTCATACATCCAGTACTCCTCAGTGGAAGTGATGTCTGGGTACACACAGAGGTGTCCCGAACACCAATATCCTTAAACAAGTTACTCTGCAAGTTACCCAGCAGAGCACCTTGCTTAACATCTTATTTCATGCTCTAATGTATTGGATTGAAAAGGCTCAGAAACAAATGCTCAGTCCTCATCAGACAACAGGACATGAAATAAAATATTACTATTAAAAACTAATTAAAATGTACAGGTCCAAAGAACATTATACATTTACCATACAAACGGACTGCATCTTAATAGTAGCCTGCACAGTATGTGTCTGGAGTTCTTTCCTCTGTGAGTTACTGTGAACATCATAACCCAAACCACAGATGATCCCATCCTAGGACTCCCTCCAGCTGATTATCTGATTGGACGTTCTACTGGTGGATATCGGAGCTCAAATTTCTCTCTCTCTCTCTCTCTCTCTCTCTCTCTCTCTCTCTCTCTCTCTCTCGCAACAACTTAACGTTCTTTGGGAATACATGATCAACTGGGAAATCAACATCAACTTTCAGAAAACCAATGTTGGGATTTCACAGATTTTTTTTTTGCCTCTGGTGGATTTGGCCTGGCAGTGAATGCACTAAATGAAAAAGCCATAAAAAAAATATTTCTATCCAAATCTGGTGCAGAATATTCAATATTTTACCAATTGCACTATATGGAAGCGAGGTTTCAGATACAACCTGTAATTAAGATTATAAGCACATGCATAATTCTGCAGAGTTATCCTAAATATCTCAAATAATGTACCAAATAATGCATGCAGAGCAGAACTCGGAAGATTCCCTTTAATTGTATATATAAAGAATAGGACACAGAATTTGGAACCATTTGAAATTAAGCCCCAAAACATCCTTACAATTCAAAGCACTGGAAACCCAAGAGTTAAACCCTGAAAAGAGTCCCCTAAGTCAGCTGTTAAAAGCACTAAACAACCCGATTATCCAAACACACAGGGAAATCAATCAGATTGTTACAGATATTAAAACCTCCTATTTTACAAATTGGGAAAATTAAACAAAATCCCAGAATGAACTAAATTGCTATTTGGCCCTCAAAAGAGAATACAAATTGGCAGAATATCTTTACTTTGTCATAAATACACAACAAAGACAGATCCTGACTAAATACATGCTCAGCGACCACCAATTGGCTATAGAAAAAGGGAGACACAAAAAACATGGCTACCCAAAGAGGAGCGTCTAAGTGGTCATTGCATGACAGAGGAGCAAATATGAAAATGTATGCACTCCCTACTGTAAGTCAAATAATGACATAACGCTGGGAATTATTCTGGGTGAGGGAGAAACCACAAATATAACTGCCAGTTATGTATATGATTGCCATAGCCTGAGGGACATCCCATGAACATTAATTCCCTGAAGTATTTACATTGTATATAACTTTCAAGTAATACATAGTGTAACTATCATCCATTTTGTTGTTTATTTATTAGCCATTCATTCTTTTTCTGTTTATAATGTTATTAGTAATTAATTAAATGTATCGACTGAAGATCAGACATTACAACAGCAGTAATGTTGCACATGATTACACTACATTACCAAAAGTATATGAACACCTGCTCGTCGAACACCTCATTCCAAAATCATGGGCATTAATATGGAGTTGGTCCCCCATTTGCTGCTATAACAGCCTTCACTCTTCTGGGAAGGCTTTCCACTAGATGTTGGAACATTGCTGCTGGGACTTGCTTCCATTCAGCCACAAGAGCGTTAGTGAGGTTGGGCACTGATATTGGGCGATTTGGCCTGGCTCGCAGTCGGCGTTCCAATTCATCCCAAAGGTGTTTGATGGGGTTGAGGTCAGGGCTCTGTGCAGGCCAGTCAAGTTCTTCCACACTGATCTCAACAAACCATTTCTGTATTGACCTCACTTTGTGCACAGGAGCATTGTCATGATGAAACAGACAAGGGCCTTCCACAAACTGTTGCCACAAAGTTGGAATCACAAAATTGTCTAGAATGTCACTGAATGCTGTAGCGTTAAGATTTCCCTTCACTAGAACCAAGGGGCCTAGCTTGAACCCTGAAAAACAGCCCCAGACCATTGTTCCTCCTCCACCAGACTTTACAGTTGGAACTATGCATTCAAGCAGGTAGCGTTCTCCTGGCATCTGCCAAACCGAGATTCATCTGTCAGACCGCCACGTGGTAAAGCGGGATTCATCACTCCAGAGAACGCGTTTCGACTGCTCCAGAGTCCAATGGCAATGAGCTTTACACCACTCCAGCCGGTGCTTGGCATTGCCCATTGTTATCAAAGGCTTGTGTGGTGCTGCTCGGCCATGGAAACCCATTTCATGAAGCTCTCGATGAACAGTTATTGTGCTGCCGTTGCTTCCAGAGGCAGTTTGGAACACGGTAGTGAGTGTTGCAACCGAGGACAGATGATTTTTACGCTCTAAGCGCTTCAGCAATCGGCAGTCCCATTCTGTGAGCTTGTGTGGCCTACCACTTCGCGGCTGAGCTGTTGTTGCTCCTAGACGTTTTCACTTCACAATAAAAGCACTTACAGTTGACCGGGGCAGCTCTAGCAGGGCAGAAATTTGACGAACTGACTTGTTGGATAGATGGCATGACGGTGCCAATTTGAAAGTCACTGAGCTCTTCAGTAAGGCCAATCTACTGCCAATGTTTGTCTATGGAGATTGCATGGCTGTGAGCTCAATTTTATACACCTGTCAGAAATGGGTGTGGCTGAAATAGCCAAAACCACTAATTTGAAGGGGTGTCCACATACTTTTGTATATATAGTGTATATGTACTATTATTACTACTCCTGAATTAACTGTATTTCATTATCCTCATTGTAGTGTAGTGTATTTACTGAAATGCTGTACCACTCTAGTGCTTTGGCAATATCTACCAATTGTATTTCATGCCAATAAAGCAATCTGAATTTAATTTGAGAGAGAGAGAGAATAATGGACAGTGGCCCAGCTGTATTTAGTAGCATGTCATACAAGGTAGGTTGAGATGCTTTCTGATCTTCAAACAGTGCAGAGATAAACATCCACCAAAGACAAACATTATGGATAATAGGGCTTAAGAAGAGATAGCATGCAGCAGTAAAAGAACAGGAGTCATAAACAGAAAGAGAGGAAGGTAGCCTACAGTATGGACAAGATTGAGCATAGCCTAGTCCTGGACTAAGATGCATTTTGATTCTAACCCTAAACTTAACCCTAACCATAACCTAAGCAAGCGATTACATATCAACAGAGTTGCAATTTATCGTTTGTTGATTGTGTGATCATGTGTAGATCATCTATACGGGACTATTCAAATAAAGTTACCAGCATTTTCCACACAAGAAATCTTGGGAAATGGCCTTAAATGTATACTGCATACATACATGTGTGAGAGAGGAGATGACAGAGGCGTGGAAAGTTTGTCTGCTCCCTCAATACCTGGAACGTACCAACAGCTGTTTCCCCCCTATCCAGGATTTCACCATTCCTCACCTTTCTTACAACCTCCTAACAGCCATTCTGACTTCTAAGTTGGCATTGCTGGTTAGGGTGGAAGGGGGTAATGTCCAGTAATTGAGTGTTATTAGGAGCTTAGCTACCACTCACAGCTGAATTCTCCAGAATGCCACATTGCTTCATAGAAGCACAGAATTCTTTGAATAACTCCTCAGGGAAAAGGGGAAATAAGCCATTCCCCTAAATATTTACCCTGCTGGGAGATGGGCTGGTCTGGGCCGGGGGTCAGGGGGTGTTGGACCAGGGTGTGAGGGGCTGCGTGGAGAGGGTGCGAAGGCGTGACCATCCAGTGTCTATGCCTAGTGTAAATAGCAGGGTGAGATCAGAGCCCTAATTACCACCATGTTTATCCCTAAACATCTGGGCTGCCCCGCTGTGCTCTGAGCGATGGCTTACATTACATTTTCATTATGGAAACTGTCACCTCCAAACCAGGGGGGAAGCAAATGCTACCAAGCTGTATGGCAAGGGCCCCACTTCACATTAAAATGTTAGTAGGTGAACATGATCAGACCAAACAATGTTTTAAAAAGGGAAATTGAAGAACGTGTCTCAGCTAAGATATCATTTAACTGTATCTCCGCTTCTTATAGGAAATTAAAACGAAGTGTAGGCGAGTCACATCCCTACTGCAACTGCTTTATAATCTTGATATAGAACCACCTCAGTCTGAGAGTGGAGACATCTATCGCCATCAGGACTTTTTCTTTCTAAGGAGTCTGCCAAGAGAGCCAAGGGAAATGTCTCCCGGGATCACCCCCACTTCCTGTACAATCCTGCCTTGACGGAGATAACGCTAAAACCAAATCGCTATCAGGATGAAGACATGGCTTTCTCACATCAAAAACACTATAGATGGATTCTTATTGCCTGTTTATGTTCCAGAGCAGCTATTATTACACTGTAAATCACCATGATCGTGTTACAACCGAGGGAGAGGGAGTTTCACTTGGTAAATGATGAGTCTTGATTACAAACAGACAATATTCATAAAACTTTTTTCAATAGATTTAATTTTGAGGGGATTTGACTGATCTGATTCAGGGGTTTAGATATGAAAGAGTGTGGTAAGTCTGGCAGCTGATAGATAATTAACAATAAACATAAAACAGCAATCAGTTTCTTTCTCCAAGGAGAGGTTGATAGCCTACATTAGACCTCAGATCTCGTCTGCTGAGCAGGGCTGAATGTATTGACTCTGTAGGCTAAATTAAAAAATCTCTTCTACAGGCAACGTTCCTCAATTGTTCTCCCCTCAGACTTAAATAAAGAGTCTCCCAAAAGCCACGTCTCTAAGTATGTATTTCTGCTGTTCTAATTAGAGGCTCTCTCTCAGCCGGGCAACGGCCCAGCAACAGGAAGAGTTAAATACACCCGAATGAAAACAAAACTCAACAAATTAAAATGATAAACATTTTGACAAAAGAAATCACAGGCGAAACCCCAAATAAAACAAGATGGGGATTCTTTTAAATATGTGTGTCTGTAAGACAATTTGTGAGTTGCATTTTTTTCACTGAATTAGTTTCAGGAAGCAGTAAATATAGTTGGACTTAAGGCGATGGAGGTGTCCTGGGCTATGTCCTCATCTGATCTATAGGTTCTAAAAACCACACTACTCTTTCCACAATCCATTGAAGCCACCAACAATGTCTCCAATTGTTTTCAATTTCAATCTCTTGTTTTACTGACATTCGGATCTAATGAACTGAACGAACTCGGCTGATTTGCCTGTCATCTATTGTGATTGTCGGAATGCAAATAAGTGAGCCTATAATGTTTTTACTGAACTGAATTTTATTGGCAAACGGATCTAATGAACTGAACGAAATGGTCTGATGTGCCTTTCTTTTGTTGTGATTGACAACTGAAAACTTGCAAAGTGAGCCGATAATGAGCCGCTGTATATGAATATCTGGGCATTCCCATTTTTGCGTTTGGCTAAGTACAGTTTTTTAGATGATGACAGTGATGAGGATGATGATTGCATTGTTGTTGATATTATTATTATTATTACTATCATTATACCTAGTTATATTAGTGTGTTTATGATTAATACCAATATTAGTATAAGTATTAATATTATTATTACTAATTGGGGAAGATCACAAGGGAATAATTGTTAGGATCTTGGTAGTGATGAAAGTGTAGATGGTTATTGTCATTGTCAGTATTGGTATTGATCATATTTATACTTCAACAGCAGTAATGATGATATTTATATTATTATCATTATTGATATTATTAATATTATTATTGTCAATGCTGTTAATGGCGAAGAACACAAGTTAATATGGTATAATAATTGGAAGATGAGTACTGTTGTTAGATTATTGATGGTATTTTTTTATTGACAATATAATTAGTATGACTATTATAACTATTATTATTGATATAATTAGTGATTATTATTATTGGTGTTATGTTCCAGATGTTGCTGTTATCTGGGTATCTGTTTTAGGTCGTTTTGTCCTCAGTACTATCTAACTTATTATTCTCTATTTCTCTCTTTCTATGTTCTTTTTTATTTTTTTATTTTTATATAGCTAATTCCAAAAGAGGATGCACCTCTCATTGTCATGCCATATGCTTACAGGGTTATTGAAGGTCCATTGGAGGTCTAATTAGAGTCCGTTGCTGCTACAGTATGTTCAGCAGTGCATATATTATGGCACAGCTACATGGCTAGATGTCAGGCATTGATTCTGGTAGTATTGGTAAGTATGAATACATTCAGGGTGTCTGGCAGCTTGATCATCATGGTACAGTTTGGTAGTAAGTTTACAGGCACACTGTACAGTATATTATGGTAAGCATAATTGAAACTTGTATCTCATTATGGTAAGTGGTGAAATATAAGTATAGCTAGTTATAACTGTAATGGCTTAGTAGATTGTAAATAAAGACGATCATTCTTTAACTGGCTAAAAGATAAGGAATATAATATCTATTGTTTACAGGAAACTCACTCTACAATTACAGATGAGGTTGTGTGGGAAAATAACTGGGAGGGAGAGATATACTGTACTTGACTACTTTCTTGTGTCCTTTTCGATGACACCAAAAGTTTAAAACGTGTTGATAGGAGGCAGGATGTTATTGGACCACCATCTGATTGGTATCTACATAACTCTTATAAAATTTCCACGTGGGCGGGGATATTGTGCACTTAATCAAACCCTACTGGGTGACAAGCTGTTCTTAACCAAGACAAAATAATTTATAACTGACTTTTTCCTGCATAACACTGGTACAGCAGATCCGTTTATTGTATGGGATACCTTCAAATGTGTCTTCAGAGGCCATGCAATTCAATACTCAATACACAAAAACTATTTAAGTCAAAAGAGATTAGACTAACCAAGGAAATAATGGAACTAACAGCATATCAAAAGCATAGTTGAATGGCAATAAAAACTGTACCATAGAGGCACAGAAAAAAGTCTCTCACCGTTGCCGCTTGCTATAGACCACCTTCTGCCCCAAGCTGTGCCCTGGACACCATATGTGAATTGATTGCCCCCCATCTATCTTCAGAGCTCGTACTGTTAGGTGACCTAAACTGGGACATGCTTAACCCGGCCGTCCTACAGTCTAAGCTAGATGCCCTCAATCTCACACAAATTATCAATGAACCTACCAGGTACAACCCCAAATCCGTAGACATGGGCACCCTCATAGATATCATCCTGACCAACCTGCCCTCTAAATACACCTCTGCTGTCTTCAACCAGGATCTCAGCGATCACTGCCTCATTTCCTGCGTCCGTAATGGGTCTGCGGTCACCCTCATAGATATCACCCCTCATCACTTTCAAACGCTCCCTAAAACACTTCAGCGAGCAGGCCTTTCTAATCGACCTGGTCCGGGTATCCTGGAAGGATATTGACCTCATTCCGTCAGTAGAGGATGCCTGGTTATTCTTTAAAAGTGCTTTCCTCACCATCTTAAATAACCACCGTTCAAAAAACCACCGTTCAAAAAATGTAGAACCAGGAACAGATATAGCCCTTGGTTCACTCCAGACCTGACTGCCCTTGACCAGCACAAAAACATCCTGTGGCGTTCTGCATTAGCATCTAATAGCCCCCGCGATATGTAACTTTTCAGGGAAGTCAGGAACCAATATACACAGGCAGTTAGGAAAGCTAAGGCTAGCTTTTTCAAACAGAAATTTGCATCCTGTAGCACAAACTCCAAAACGTTCTGGGACACTGTAAAGTCCATGGAGAATAAGAGCACCTCCTCCCAGCTGCCCACTGCACTGAGGCTAGGAAACATTGTCACCACTGATAAATCCACTATAATTGAGAATTTCAATAAGCATTTTTCTACGGCTGGCCATGCTTTCCACCTGGCTACCCCTACCCCGGTCAACAGCCCTGCAGCCCCCACAGCAACTTGCCCAAACCTCCCCCATTTCTCCTTCAACCAAATCCAGATAGCTGATGTTCTGAAAGAGTTGCAAAATCTGGACCCCTACAAATCAGCTGGGCTAGACAATCTGGACCCTCTTTTTCAAAAATTATCCACCCCCTATTACTAGCCTGTTCAACCTCTCTTTAGTATCGTCTGAGATCCCCAAAGATTTGAAAGCTGCCACGGTCCTCCCCCTCTTCAAAGGGGGAGACACTCTAGACCCAAACTGTTACAGACCTATTTCCATCCTGCCCTGCCTTTCTAAGGTTTTCTAAAGCCAAGTTAACAAACAGATCACCGACCATTTCGAATCCCACCGTACCTTCTCCGCTGGTTTCCGAGCTGGTCATGGGTGCACCTCAGCCACGCTCAAGGTCCTAAACGATATCATAACCGCCATTGATAAAAGACAATACTGTGCAGGTGTATTCATCGACCTGGCCAAGGCTTTTGACTCTGTCAATCACCACATTCTTATCGGCAGCCTTGGTTTCTCAAATGACTGCCTTGCCTGGTTCACCAACTACTTCTCAGACAGAGTTCAGTGTGTCAAATCAGAGGGCCTGTTGTCCGGACCTCTGGCAGTCTCTATGGGGGTGCCACAGTGTTAAATTCTCGGGCCGACTCTCTTCTCTGTATACATCAATGATGTCGCTCTTGCTGCTGGTGATTCTCTGATCCACCTCTACGCAGACGACACTAACCTCCAGACGAGCTTCAATGCCATACAACTCTCCTTCCGTGGCCATACAATGCCATACAACTCTCCTTCCACCAGCTGCTCTTAAATGCAAGTAAAACTAAATGCATGCTCTTCAACCGATCGCTTAATAGAAAACATTGTTTGCATGATGGGCTACACCTGCTTCAGTACACTTGTGAAAACCTGTTTTCAAAATGCCTTCAGCTGTCCAGCACTACTGTAAATAAAAACACAGCATCCTGTTTACATTCTTTATTGTAACCACAATGTCACAAATAATTTGTATCTATCTTTACAATTACTTTTAGAGTTTGGGATTTACAAAAACCTTAGTGTAACAACAGTTTTAGTAAGTAATATGCTACAGTCCAGTTACAGCTTGTTCTGATAAAGTAGAAACCAAAAAATAAGTGTATTTTTTCCTTGTTTATTTAGTGGCACCACAAATATGAATTAATATTTACAAAACAATTTAAATCACAGAACAAAATCACAAAAAAAATAATATTTTAACCTTTATTGAACTAGGCAAGTCAGTTAAGGACAAATTCTTATTTAAAATGACGACCAACCCGGGCAAAACCCAGATGATGCTGGGCCAATTGTGCGCCGCCCTATGGGACTCCCAATCACAGTCAGATGTGATACAGCCTGGATTCAAACCAGGGACTGGTTAGTGATGCCTCTTGCACTGAGATGCAGTTCCTTAAACCGCTGCTCTAATTGGGAGCAATATAACCAATATATATATATATATATTTTTTTTATTTTTTTTTTCTCATTCTCGTACTGTAAACGTTGTTCGCAGAGTCCACAATCTCATTTTCAAGTCCTTGTTTATTATTTTGTTTTTAAATAACCTAAAATTTGCGAGAAAAAGGCCATTCTTGAACATGGGGTGAGACATTCTTACTCATTTGTAAATAAAGCCAGTTTGTTATTTAGAATGATTTATTTCTGTTTTTAGAGGGTGAGAAACCAAAAGACCACCATCGCCTCATAGGTCGTGGCCAGCACGGGTATCGAACAAGCATCTGTAGCAATGCAGTTTGCACTGCAATGCAGTGTCTTAGACCGCTGCGCCACTCGGGAGGCCCCATTCTCACATTTTTTAATGCTGATCAATTGCCTTGCACAAAGTATCTATTGTCCTGCTAATAGCCCATAATGGCGCTGTACAACATGACAGGTCGGGAGTAGGCTACAGAACTACAGTAAGAGCAAAACAATCCTAACATTTCCACACCCTAATTGTAGTCTAACCAATACCCAAACGGAAATTCAGTGAAAATAAAAATCTCATCAAGGCCAGTCCCCATGCTTGTCTTGACCTCTGAATGCTGTGTTCTCCCCCTTCCACTTGCCTCTTCCATTAATTTTGTATTTAGTTCTCTAACTCCCCCTTGCGCTGGTCTGGAGCAGTGATGCAGTAACACAGGGCACCTTACTAAACCACAAAGTCCTGCAGCATAATCTCAAAACCTTTAGTTGAGCAACCACTGTAAGTATAAAGATCCAGTCCATTTAAAAAAACTGGAGACTGTGATGGAAAAATCCTGGCAAAATGAAAAAGGTTTTATCGGATATTATTCATCCTGATCAGACAGGTTTTTTAAATGGACGATACATTGGAGATAATATAATATAATTACTTGAAACAATAGAATACTATGAAACATCGAAGAAACCAGGCCTGGTCTTCAAGGCAAATTATTTTAATTTTGAAAAGGCCTTTGATAAAGTACAATTTCTATATAAATGCCTGGACTATTTTAATTTTGGAGAATCTCTTATACAATGGGTAAAAGTTATGTTTAGTAACCCCACGTGTAAAATGGTACAAATGGTTACTTCTCAGAAAGTATTGAACTGTCAAGAGGAGTTAAACAAGGTTGTCCATTGTCTCCATATCAATTTGTTTTGGCCATCGAAATATTCAAATCAGATCCAACTATAATGTCAAGGGGTTAAGGATCAAGGACTTACAAACAAGTGTCAATGTCTGCTGATGACCCAAGTTCTCTTTTAAGTCCGCAATCTGGATCACTACACAGTCTCATTGAGGATCTAGATCATTTCTCTAGCTTCTCTGGACCAAAACCTAAATATGGTGTACTACTATATTACATATTGGATCACTAAAAGACACAACATTTACATTACCCTGTAGTTTACCAATAAAATGGTCTGATGGTGAAATAAACATAATTGGTATTCATATCCCTAAAAAAAACTACTAGTGAACTCACTACAAAAAAATTCTATAGAAAGTTAGCAAATATAGACAATACCTAGCAACCAGTTGTTTCTTTATGGAAAAATAACCCTGATTAACTCTTTAGTCATCACAGTTTACTTATTTACTTATGCGTTTCCTACTCCAGACAAATTGTTTTTGAATTAAATGAGCAAAAAATATTTCACTTTATTTGGAAAGGTAAGCCAGACACAATTAAATGTGCACATTTATGTAATTAATACAAGCATCAAACCTCTCACCTCTGAATTGCTTCAGTCATGCAAAAGTTATACTTAAACCAAAACTGGTTCTCCAGTAGATTAATAAGAATGGCTCACTCCTTGTTAAAAAATGCCTTATCCAGACTACAACCTCTCACTTTCAGTTAATTGAAAATTAACCTTTTTCAAAGTACAGTTTCTTCAGAAAGTATTCATACCTCTTGAGTTATTTCACATTTTGTTGTGTTACAGCCTCGATTCAAAATGGATTAAATAGATTTTATTTACTCACTCATCTACACACAATACCCCATAATGACAAAGGGGCAGATTCCAATTTAGAAATGTATGCCTTTCCTACACACTTCTCAATATTTGGTATTCAGACTTACCTTATCAGTCACGTAATGGGCTTTGCAGGTGTGGTTCCCTTGCGCGAGCTGTATACATTTAATTAAACCACTGAAAACCCTCCCACTTGCTGGCCAACAGATTTTCACATGAAGTTTTCATTCAGTAGTATTTTCAGTACAATTTTCTTAAGCCATTCTTTTAAATATGGTGTACGTTTAATTAGAATTTTGACAACAAACTAAAATACATAGAGAGAACGGGTTCAGAAAATGGGGATCAATGAAAGAATACCATCTATGCAGCTTCGTCTCTGTTTCAGCACAGACTGGTATATAAAAAAATACTATAATCTTGTAGATTATTTAGGCAAATGTTAGGTTTAGGAAAGTATGTATGAATCATAAAAAACTGGTTTGGAGAGCCCTTACGCGCAAAATATATTGATGAATAAAAATACAGTGGTTTGATTCATCCTGAAAGTTGTCATATTCAAGTTCAATTTTTTTTTTATTTTTTTTTACCTTTATTTAACTAGGCAAGTTAGTTAAGAACAAATTCTTATTTTCAATGATGGCCTAGGAACAGTGGGTTAACTGCCTTGTTCAGGGGCAGAACAACAGATTCTTACCTTGGGGATTTGAACTTGCAACCTTCCAGTTACTAACGCTCTAACCACTAGGCTACCCTGCCGCCCCAGGCAGGCAGGGATGGTGGATATTGGATGGTGGGAAAAAGTGTACAATAGGGGTTGAACAGTAGTCATAAATCTACCCTAATTCTCACTAATCATGGAAATGTATGACAACGGTCCAGTCGTCGTGAACCGTGCACCAGGCTCCAGGTTTAATCTGCTACGTGTGGAGTTCCATGATGATTCAAAGAGGCTCCATGTCCCAAATTATTGCACAACATTAGCCTAATATGATCCACTAATGCTAGTGACCCTCAGGAACTACTTACACGGAGGCAACAGAGGAAAGAAAGGTAAACGGAAGAGAATGATTCAAAATGTAAGCTACAATTTAAAGAGAACGAGCACTAAAGTGACGGTTACAAATGTACAGTATATTGACGGTGGCTCCCAATAATGGCTCATATTTAACATGATACAAATTGTCAAATAAAACTGAGAAAATCCGTGGCATAGGCTATAATTAAAACATTACAAAGTGCATACATCAACTAGGCAGGTTAAGCCCTACAGAAGCCTATAGCTTGGGTGTCCAAATTACATCCACGTAAATTATGAGGGCACACAATTAAAATTCTGAAAAACGGCACAGCTATTTACAGTGAGGGAAAAAAGTATTTGATCCCCTGCTGATTTTGTACGTTTGCCCACTGACAAAGAAATTATCAGTCTATAATTTTAATGGTAGGTTTATTTGAACAGTGAGAGACAGAATAACAACAACAAAAATCCAGAAAAACGCATGTGAAAAATGTTAGAAATTGATTTTCATTTTAATGAGGGAAATAAGTATTTGACCCCCTCTCAATCAGAAAGATTTCTGGCTCCCAGGTGTCTTATATACAGGTAACGAGCTGAGATTAGGAGCACACTCTTAAAGGGAGTGCTCCTAATCTCAGTTTGTTACCTGTATAAAAGACACCTGTCCACAGAAGCAATCAATCAATCAAATTCCAAACTCTCCACCATGGCCAAGACCAAAGAGCTCTCCAAGGATGTCAGGGACAAGATTGTAGACCTACACAAGGCTGGAATGGGCTACAAGACCATCGCCAAGCAGCTTGGTGAGAAGGTGACAACAGTTGGTGCGATTATTCGCAAATGGAAGAAACACAAAAGAACTGTCAATCTCCCTCGGCCTGGGGCTCCATGCAAGATCTCACCTCGTGGAGTTGCAATGATCATGAGAACGGTGAGGAATCAGCCCAGAACTACACGGGAGGATCTTGTCAATGATCTCAAGGCAGCTGGGACCATAGTCACCAAGAAAACAATTGGTAACACACTACGCCGTGAAGGACTGAAATCCTGCAGCGCCCGCAAGGTCCCCCTGCTCAAGAAAGCACATATACATGCCCGTCTGAAGTTTGCCAATGAACATCTGAATGATTCAGAGGACAACTGGGTGAAAGTGTTGTGGTCAGATGAGACCAAAATGGAGCTCTTTGGCATCAACTCAACTCGCCGTGTTTGGAGGAGGAGGAATGCTGCCTATGACCCCAAGAACACCATCCCCACCGTCAAACATGGAGGTGGAAACATTATGCTTTGGGGGTGTTTTTCTGCTAAGGGGACAGGACAACTTCACCGCATCAAAGGGACGATGGACGGGGCCATGTACCGTCAAATCTTGGGTGAGAACCTCCTTCCCTCAGCCAGGGCATTGAAAATGGGTCGTGGATGGGTATTCCAGCATGACAATGACCCAAAACACACGGCCAAGGCAACAAAGGAGTGGCTCAAGAAGAAGCACATTAAGGTCCTGGAGTGGCCTAGCCAGTCTCCAGACCTTAATCCCATAGAAAATCTGTGGAGGGAGCTGAAGGTTCGAGTTGCCAAACGTCAGCCTCGAAACCTTAATGACTTGGAGAAGATCTGCAAAGAGGAGTGGGACAAAATCCCTCCTGAGATGTGTGCAAACCTGGTGGCCAACTACAAGAAACGTCTGACCTCTGTGATTGCCAACAAGGGTTTTGCCACCAAGTACTAAGTCATGTTTTGCAGAGGGGTCAAATACTTATTTCCCTCATTAAAATGCAAATCAATTTCTAACATTTTTCACATGCGTTTTTCTGGATTTTTTTGTTGTTATTCTGTCTCTCACTGTTCAAATAAACCTACCATTAAAATTATAGACTGATAATTTCTTTGTCAGTGGGCAAACGTACAAAATCAGCAGGGGATCAAATACTTTTTTCCCTTACTGTATAGCATATTTTATTGTGGAAAATGAGGCACAGTACATGTCACGTTGAAATTATTTTCAGTATGCTTCCATATGGCTGGTGTTACATTCGTCTCCAGGGATCATAAGTATTTTTTTTAATAAAACAATTACTATGTGTATTTACAATCCCCTTCTCCAAACAAATTACTCATTTACCTACAGTTGAAACTCACTTTTGTACAATTCCTGACATTTAATCCTAGTAAAGATTCCCTGTCTTATGTCAGTTAGGATCACCACTTTTTTTAAAGAATATTCAATGTCATAAATATAGTAGAGAGCATTTGGTAGCATTGCCTTTAAATTGTTTAACTTGGGTCAAACGTTTTGGGTAGCCTTCCACAAGCTTCCCACGGTAAATTCTGGCCAATTCCTCCTGACAGAGCTGGTATAACGGAGTCAGGTTTGTAGGCCTCCTCGCTCGCACACGCTTTTTCAGTTCTCCCCACACCTTTTCTATAGGCTTGAGGTCAGAGCTTTGTGATGGCCACTCCAATACCTTGACTTTGTTGTCCTTTGGATGTATGCTTGGGGTCATTGTCCATTTGGAAGACCCATTTGCGACCAAGCTTTAACTTCCTGACTGATGTCTTGAGATGTTGCTTCAATATATCCACATAATTCCATCTATTTTGTGAAGTGCACCAGTCCCTCCTGCAGCAAAGCACCCCCATAACATGATGCTTGGGATGGGATGGTGTTCTTCGGCTTGCAAGCCTCCCCCTTTATCCTCCAAACATAACGATGGTCATTATGGTCAAACAGTTCTATTTTGGTTTCATCAGACCAGAGGACATTTCCCCTAAAAGTACGATCTTTGTCCCCATGTGCAGTTTCAAACCGTTGTCTGGCGGTTTTGGAGCAGTGGCTTCTTCCTTGCTGAGCGGCCTTTCAGGTTATGTCGATATAGGACTCGTTTTACTGTGGATATAGATACTTTTGTACCTGTTTCCTCCAGCATCTTCACAAGGTCCTTTGCTGTTGTTCTGGGATTGATTTGCACCTTTCGCTGCAATTAACGTTCATCTCTAGGAGACAGAATGTGACTCCTTCCTGAGTGGTATGACAGCTGTGTGGTCCCATTGTGTTTATACTTGCGTACTATTGTTTGTACAGAGGAACATGGTACCTTCAGGCGTTTGGAAATTGCTCCCAAGGATGAACCAGACTTGTGGAGGTCTACAATTTTTTTCTGAGGTCTTGGCTGATTTCTTTAGATTTTCCCATGATGTCAAGCAAAGAGGCACTGAGTTTGAAGGTAGGCCTTGAAATACATCCACAGGTACACCTCCAATTGACTCAAATGATGTCAATTGCCTATCAGAAGCTTCTGTCATGATTCTCTTCACTCAGGACAGACCAAGACGCAGCGATGTAGCCAGAATACATATTTATTGAAAGACGGGACGAGACGGAACAAAACAAGAAAACGAGGAACAAGACGCTAACCCTAACGCTAAATCCTAAACACAACACAGAGATCTAAACCTAACCAAGACTGGCGAAACCTAACTAACCACGACTGGTGAAACCTAACTAAACATGAATAGCAGAACCTAAACTATACACGAAAGGCAGAACCTGAACTATACACGAATGACAGAACACGCTAACCATAACATAAACAATAACCCACGAAACTAAAGTGCAACTCCCAAACATATATATGGTTCCCAATTAGAGGTAACGAGACTCAGCTGCCTCTAATTGGGAACCATTATCCCAACATAGAAATAGACACCCTAGAACACACAAACCCTACACCAAAACGAAACCAAAACGCTCCAGCCTGTCATCTCAGGCCTGGGCGTTACAGTACCCCCCCC
>QNTS01000498.1:439392-464015 GCA_003317085.1 Hucho hucho | reverse complement strand
CACACACACACACACACACACACACACACACACACACACACACACACACACACACACACACACACACACACACACACACACACACACACACACACACACACACACACACACACACACACACACACACACACACACACACACTCCCCACCCCTCCTCCACAAAAAAACACAAGCTCAGATGTTCAACAGTTGTTCCATCCCAGAGCCCAACTCAAGAGAAGACTTGATGAGCGAATTCATATACCAGTGGAGGCTGCTGAGGGGAGGACGGCTTATAATAATGGCTGGAACGGAGCAAATGGAATGGCATTAAACACATGGAAACCATGTGTTTGAAGTATTTGATGCCATCCCACTTATTCCACTCCAGCCATTACCACGAGCCCGTCCTACCCAATTAAGGTGCCACCAACCTCCAGTGACATATACAGTTGAGGCTGTTTGAGAAGGCATGCAAAATTGAACAAGAATGGGAAGATTTCACTAACCAATGTCAAGTCCTAGCTGATGGAGCTAGGACTTGAAAATGTGACCATTTTACCAAGCATCTCTGTGCAGTCAGAACGTTTGATTATTTTGTGCCACCAGGGCCAATAATTTTCCCCCTTTCTGATAGTCTGAGTGTGACCTCCTCCCCATGGGTTACTGCAGCTAGCACTGCCACTACCTGGGTTGGGGCACCCCACCGAAATTCCCACCGGCTAGCTACAAGGTCATCAAGGTTCTCCTTAGCAGCTTTGAGAAATTCCTTGTATATTATGCTCACCCATCTGGGGGCTTTGGCTTTGTTAGGCCTACCCTGCCAGACAGGCTTAGACTCTTGAGGGGGCAGTGTTGCTTTAGAGGGTCACTGACTGCGTTTATCTTTCTGTCTTGGCTGCGTGAAGGTGGTGGAATTAAGTCAAGGTCAGAATATGGCTTATATGTAGACACACCTTTGCCACACCTTCATTTCTTAGTTCTCCACCACACATGAATAGTGGGAGAATAGCATGTTATTCTCATGCTTAAATTCAGGGTGAGAATACGTATATAGAGAAAAGTGCATACAAAGGTAATTGCGTTCCTTTTACACGTGCTTAACTTGGGTCGGAATCGGGGCCAAAGTGAAAACATGTTTTTAGACATTTATGCACATTTATTGAAAATCAAGTACACAAATATCTCCTTTACATAAGTATTCACAGCCCTGCGACAATACAGAATCCCCTTTGACAGCAATTACAGATGTAAGTCTTTCTGGGTACGTCTCTAAGAGCTTTGCACACCTGGATTGTACAAAATGTATTATTTATTATTCTTTGAAAAATTCTTCAAACTGTCAAGATGGTTGTTGATCATTGTTAGACAGACATTTTCAAGTCTTGGCATAGATTCTTAAGCCAATTTAGGCCACCCAGGAACATTCAATGTCATCTTGGTATGCAACTCCAGTGTATATTTGGCCTTGTGTTTTAGTTTATTGCCCTGATGAAAGGGGAATTTGTCTCCCAGTGTCTGTTGGAAAGCAGGCTGAACCTGGTTTTACTTTACAATTTTGCTTATGCTTAAACTCTATTCTGTTTCTTTTAATCCCCCCAAAAACTCCCTAGTCCATGCCAATGACAAGCATACCCATAACATGATCTAACCACCACCATACTTAAAAATATAAAAGTGGTACTATGTTGTGTTAGATTTGCACAAAACATAATGCTTTGCATTCAGGACATGAAGTTCATTTCTTTGCCACTTTTTTTTAAATGTTACTGTAGTATCTTGTTGCAAACAGGATGCATGTTTTGGAATATTTTTTATTCTGTACATGCTTTCTTCTTTTCACTCTGTCATTTAGGTTAGTATTGTGGAGTAACTACAATGTTGTTGGATCCATCCTCAGTTTTCTGCTATCACAGCCATTAAAACTCTGTAACTGTTTTTATGGTGGAACACATCAAGGGGTGTGAATACTTCTTAAAGGCACTGCATCGCCTTTTCTAAAACAAGAAAATTGCAGTGCCTTTAAGAAGCATTCACACCCCTTGACTTGTTCCACATTTTGTTGTGTTACAGCCTGAATTTAAAATGGATGAAATTGAGATTTTGTGTCACTGGCCTACACACAATACCCCATAATGTCAAAGTGGAATTATGTTTTTGGAAATGTTGACTAATTCATAAAAAACTTAAAGCTGAAATGTCTCAAGTCAATAAGTATTCAACCCCTTTGTTATGGCTACCCTAAAAAGTTCAGGAGTAAAAATTAACAAGTCATATAGTAAGTTGCATGGACATATTCTGTGTGCAATAATAGTGTTTAACATGATTTTTGAATGACTACCTCATCTCTGTATCCAACACATACAATTATCTGTAAGGTCCCTTAGTCAAGCAGTGAATTTCAAACACAGATTCAACCACAAAGACCAGGGAGGTTTCCCAATACCTCGAAAGAAGGGCACCTATTGGAAAATGGGTAAAAATAAAAAGGCAGAGATTAAATATCCCTTTGAGCATAGTAAAGTTATTAATTACACTTTTGATGGTGTATCAATACACCCAGTCACTACAAAGATACAGCCATCCTTCCTAACTCAGTTGCCGGAGAGGAAGGAAACCGCTCAAGGATTTCACTATGAGGCCAATGGTGACTTTAAAACAGTTACAGAGTTTAATGGGTGTGAGAAGAGAAAACTGAGGATGGATCAACAACATTTTAGTTACTCCACAATACAAACCTAATTGACAAGGAGGGAAAAGAAGGAACCCTGTACAGAATAAAAATATTCCAAAACATGCATCCTGTTTGCAACAAGGTACTAAAGTAATACTGCAAAATATTTGCAAAGCTATTAACTTTTTGTCGTGAATACAAAGTGTTATGTTTGGGCGAATCCAATACAACACATTACCGGGTACCACTCCCCATCTTTACAAGCATAGTGGTGGCTGCATCATGTTATGAGTATGCTTGTAATCGTTAAGGACTGGGGAGTTTAAAGGATAAAAAAGAAACAGAATGGAGACAAGCACTGGCAAACTCCTGGTTCAGTCTGCTTTCCACCAGACACTTAGAGATGAAATCACCTTTCAGCAGGACAATAACCTAAAACACAAGGCCAAATCTACACTGCAGTTGCTTACGAAGAAAGACAGTGAATGCTCCTTAGTGGCAGAGCTACAGTTTTGAGAAGATCACTTATGGCAAGACCTGAAAAAGTTTTTTTCAGCAATGATCAACATCCGATTTGGCACAGCTTGAAGAATGTTGAATGGAATAATGGGCAAATATTGCACAATCCAGGTGTGGAAGCTCTTAGAGACTCACCCAGAAAGATTCACAGCTGTAATCGCTGTCAAAGGAGCTTTTACAAAGTATTCACTCAGCGGTGTGAATACTTATGTGAATTAGATATTTCTGCCTTTCATTTTCAATAACTTTGCAAAAAGTTCTTAAAACTTGTTTAACTTTGTCATTATGGGGTATTGTGTGGAAAAATCTATTTAATCTATCTTGAATTCAGGCTGACACAATAAATCAAGGGGTATGAATAGATTCTGAAGGCACTTGTATGTCACACGTGCAGTTAACAAAAACATATGGACATTTTTGCTCTATCCAACATTGCAACCAACTGATCATTACCACAAAAATGGAGGCGGCATGTGGAAGGGGGAGAAGGCAGGACACTTGTTTGTCTGCCCTTTATTAAAGACCAAAATTGGTAAAAAATATACCAGTTTCAGGATCAAAAGGTCGTCAGCGGCGCCATACAGGTTGCAAAATAGCTGGGAAGAGTTTTTCAGTATTCCGATTCCATTGCACAGGGTTTATGTAACACAAAAAAGCTTAATTCAATAACTTTTTCAACAAAATTCTTGCCACCAACAGAATGTTATGTATATGGGGCATACAACCACTGCAGATTTTGCTGCCAAGATACAGAATCATTACAGTAGATCACTTATTCTGGTGTTGCCTCTTTGTAGCTTGTTTCTGGCCACCGGTTCAGTGGACACTGAAAAATCATAACATTTACCTGAAACTAACCCTACAAATAGCACTGTTGGGAGGTTTGGAAAGACATAGTTAATCAAACAATTGAATAACACTCTTAGTAAAAATATTCATCTTTAATTTACAATCTGTAGATAGTATGTGATTAGAAAGTTCAGAATTTATGTGAAACATCACATCACCGTTGAAAAATATATGACACAAGGAAACCATAAGAGGGTGGTTTACGGAGATAGGTGGGATGGGCTGAGAGCAGCTGAGGGGTGGTTTTTAAAAGCCCATGATCTATAGTTATGACTGAAAATACTATATACATATAATGTATACCGGATGTGTTTAAGTACGATCTATCCAGATGTAATATATATATCAAATAACTATATTTTGCTATGTAACTACTGTGTAAAATAAAAAAGGTGCCAATTAGGTAAAATGTGTGTAGAATGTACATGTAACCAAAAATAAAGTTATTTTTGTACTATAATTAACAAATAATAAAAAAAGATTCTCCAGTTATTTTACACAAGGCAGCCTCTGGCCATCTCGTTGACATGTGTGACATTATTTGAAGGACAATGCCCCTGACGTAATATGCTACACATACTGTACTAGTGTGTTACATTCCTGTCTCATACTGTAAGAGCGTAATCCCATGCACACATGCATTGGGTCTTCATTTCCATTTGTATGTGAAAGATATTTGCAATGCATTGAATTTAGATCTCTGTTTAAACCAGTCATTTATATGAGAATCTTTGTAAAAGAAAACATGTTGACAGTATTATGACCATTCAGTGCGTTATAATGTTATACTCTCATACAGATGGATCTGTATTTTGAGGATTGTCCAGCTGGAATTGATTACTTAAACTGATTTCCACACAGTCTACTGACAGACCTCTCCCTGACCTTGATTTGATGACTTTGTCAAATCTTGGATGATCCCTTACTTAGGGCAACAAACATGTATATGTCTTATCAACCAAACAACAGCTGTATTTGTCTCCCTGAAAATATGTCATATTTACTCACTATCTTTGCCTTCTCAGAGTTAACATAAGCCTCTAAAGTTTTTCTAAGAGAAGTTCCCTGTGTGGATATTGGCAGGGGGGAATAATGTAATTCTTCCCTCCATCACAAATCTTCAGTCTTTTCTTGGGTCAATCAGTTCCCATCATTCCCAGCTGTATTTGGTTTAGAACCACCTCTTCCTAGAGCTGGCCACACGGCCAAACTGAGCAATCGGGTGGAGAAGGGCCTTGGTCAGGGAGGTGACCAACAACCCGATGGTCAATCTGACAGAGCTGTAGAGTTTCTCTGTGGAGATGGGAGAACCTTCCAGAAGGACAACCATCTCTGCAGCACTCCACCAAACAGGCCTTTATGGTATAGTGGCCTGATGGAAGCCACTCCTCAGTAAAAGGCAAATGACAAATCTTGGCAAAGGAGAAAAGGTCACTAACAAGGATGTAAACAAATTTGTGCACAGAATTTGAGAGAAATTCGCTGATTGTGTATATGGTACACATCTTTTATTTCAGGTCATGAAACATGGGACCAACACTTCACATGTTGCATTTATATTTTTGTTCAGTTTACATCTGTGCTTATAAATCATACTCAAATGACTTTGGGTTTAAATTAAAACAAACCCAGTGAGATGGACATCAAAGCTTGTAAGGAGATGAGACAGTCTTCCTCCTCCATTTCATCGTCAACATCTCACAACATCCGACTGCTTCTCTTGACCTCTAACCTCCACTTGGCCACCCTTAAAACCTCTGACTCAGACTGCTGGAATGCATCAACACTGACCACATGCTGGACACTGATGCTCTCGCTACACAATACACACTACACACACTTTGCAAGGCTTGTTCTGAACATACACTGTATACACTCCAGACTGCTGGAGAGGGATCAACATTGACTGTACACTAAACATACCGCTCCGATCAAGAGCCTAGAACACAAGCTACAGGTCTTCATCAACTCCTGCCTCAGGCAAATCTTGCGCATATGGTGGCCTGAGTGGATCTCTAATATGGACCTGTGGAAGAAGCCTGCCTCTAGCACCATTAAAGAGCGGAAGTGGAGATGGGTTGGTCACACGGAATCCACAAGGAAAGCGAAGAAGAGGACGTCCAACAATGACCTGGCGCAGGTGTAGACTCAGAATTGAAGAAGATCCGCTTGTCATGGCCTGAGGCAAAAAAAGCAGCCCAAGACCGGCAACGTTAGAAAACTTTAGTACAGGCCTTATGTTCCTCCAGGAATGAGATGGATTAAGTAAGTAAGTAAACACCACTAGTCTGAACACAAACTCCACACACAATACACACACCAGCTATGACCACACTCCACAGGGATGTCCTAGAAATGTACACTGTACTGCCTCACTCCTAGTCCTAGGTCTATGGTGTGAGGTGTATTTCTTATCATAGGCCACAGAGAGTAATGCTTCTCTGTCTGACTTCATTATGACCAGTTTCCCAAAACTTCTTGAAAAGTTTGTTTACTCACTGAAAACATGAGTTTCTGTATACACGGTCAACCCAGTGCTGGTGCTTCTGGGTAAACCTTTTCAAACGCTATGTTGCCTTTTCAGTCCTGCACAGATGGTAGGCATTTCTATTGTATCAACTTTCATACACAATGCTCGCTCCAGGCAAAGCTAAACATTTAAAAGCTTGTCCATGGTGTAGAAAGATGTTACACAGACACACACACACTCTCTCTCCTCACTACCTCAGAGCGACTGGTGGAAACCTCACATTTATTGTTTGCCATGGGGCTTAAGTGGGCAAGTGTGGAGCACAACATGCAAGGGTGCCTCAATTAGAGTTGGAAATATTTAATTGACACACAAATTAGTGGCACTTACGTCATGAGACTGAGGTGCCCTCTGTCTCAAAGAGCATGTCATCGTTAGAAAAACAATCACCCAGTCAAACGGTCAGGCAAGCCAAATGACCTACACGGACATGTGTTTTTGAGCCCACCTAGCAGCCATTCATTATCCCCGTCAGCCGGCATCACAGGACGACACACAAACGGACTATAGCTCAAGAAAGGAAGAACACAGCAGTGGTGGAAAAAGTACCCAATTGTCATATAGCGGCAAGAAAAAGTATGTGAACCCTTTGGAAATACCTGGATTTCTGCAGAAATTTGTCAACATTTTTTGATTTGATCTTCATCTAGGTCACAACAACAGACAAACACAGTCTGCTTAAACTCACAAACAATTATACGTTTTCATGTATTTCTTGAACACACCGTGTAAACATTCACAGTGCAGGGGGGAAAAAAGTTTGTGAACCCTTTGGTTGACCCTCCTTTGGCAGCAATAACCTCAACCAAATGTTTTCTGTAGTTGCAGATCAGACCTGCACAATGGTCAGGAGGAATTTTGGACTATTCCTCTTTGCAAAACGATTTTAGCTCAGCAATATTCTTAGGATGTCTGGTGTGAACTGCTCTCGAGGTCATGCCACAGCATTTTAAATCGGGTTTAGGTCAGGACTCTGACTGGGTCACTCTAGAAGGCGCATTTTCTTCTGTTGAAGCCATTCTGTTGTTGATTTACTTCTGTGTTTTGGGTCGTTGTCCTGTTGCATCACCAAACCTCTGTTGAGCTTCAATTGACAGACAGATAGCCTTGTATTCTCCTGCAAAATGTCTTGATAAACTTGGGAATTCATTTTTCCGTCGATGATAGCAAGGTGTCCAGGCCCTGCTCCCTCCACCATACTTTACAGTTGGGATGAGGTTTTGATGTTGGTGTGCTGTGCCTTTTTTTCTCCACAAATAGTGTTGTGTGTTCCTTCCAAACAACTCAACTGTAGTTTCATCTGTCCACAGAATATTTTGCCAGTAGCGCTGGGGAACATTCAGGGGCACGTTTGCAAACATCAGACGTGCAGCAATGTTTTTTTTGGACAGCAGTGGTTTCTTCTGTGGTGTCCTCGCATGAACACCATTCTTGTTTAGTGTTTTACGTATTGTAGACTTGTCAACAGATGTTAACATGTTCCAGAGATTTCTGTAAGTCTTTAGCAGACACTCTAAGATTCTTCTTAACCTCATTGAGCATTCTGCGCTGTGCTCTTGCAGTCATCTTTGCAGGACGGCCACTCCTAGGGAGAGTAGCAACAGTGCTGAACTTTCTCCATTTATAGACAATTTGTCTTACCGTGGACTGATGAACGTCAAGGCTTTTATAGATACTTTTGTAACCCTTTCCAGCTTTATGCAAGTCAATAATTATTAATCTTAGGTCTTCTGAGATCTCTTTTGTTCGAGGCATGGTTCACATCAGGCAATGCTTCTTGTGAACAGCAAACACATTTTGTGAGTGTTTTTTATAGGGCAAGGCAGCTCTAACCAACAACTCCAATCTCGTCTCATTGATTGGACTCCAGGTTAGCTGACTCCAATTAGCTTTTGGAGAAGTCATTAGCCTAGGGGTTCACATACTTTTTCCAACCTAGACTGTGAATGTTTAAATTATGTATTCAATATAGACAAGAAAAATACAATAATTGATGTGTTATTAGTTTAAGCACACTTTGTTTGTCTATTGTTGTGACAGATGAAGATCAGATCAAAATTGCTGACCAATTTATGCAGAAATCCAAGTAATTCCAAAGGGTTCACATACTTTTTCTTGCCACTGTCCTTGAGTAAAAGTAAAGATACCTTACTAGAAAATTACTCAAGTAAAAGTGAAAGTCACCCAGTAAAATACTGCTTGAGTAAAAGTCTAAAACTTTTTGGTTTTAAATATCCTTAAGTATCACAAGTAAATGTAATTGCTAAAACATACTTAAGTATCAAAAGTAAAAGTAACAATTATTTCAAATTCCTTATATTAAGCAAACCAGACGGCACAATAAAAAAATATGTTTTTATTAACTGATTGCCTGTTGGAGTGTGCCCTGGGCTATCATTTATAAACAAAGCATGTGTGTTTATTGAGTCCACCAGATAGATCAAAAGGCAGTAGGGATGACCAGGGATGTTCACTTGATAAGTTGGTGAATTGGACAATTTTCCTGTCCTGGTAAGCATTTAAAATGTAACGAGTACTTTTGGGTTAAGGAAAATGTATGGAGTAAAAAGTACATCATTTTCGTTAGGAATGTAGTGAAGTAAAAGTTGTCAAAAATATAATTAGTAAAGTAAAGTACAGATACCCCCAAAAAACGAATTAAGTATTACTTTAAAGTAAAGAGAGAAAAGGCCGAGACAGAAAGACAGAGACAGACCATTACATGTGTAATGTATGTATTATTAGAGTGTGTGTATTCAGTAGGGGTTTGATGACAGCAGTATGCTGCTGCTAGGAGACCTGTGTGCCCACTGAACCTCTTCTGTTGCTCTTTAAGCTCTGCCATCAGTGCCCTAATGGGCTGATTGCACAAAGTGTAGTTGTGTGTGTGTCCAATTTCAGGTAAATGTTTGATGAAGTAATGGAAGTTTAAATAATCAGGATGAGGACACACAGTAAGTCCCCTGTGACTCCAGTCAAAAAACGGACAATGAGTGTGTGTGTCTGGAGGGGAACAGATGAACAACTGGTTAGTGGGTTTCCTCCTGTCAATGCTCATTTCACTGAGCTGAAATGTATTTGCAATACCTTCAACCCCAAGAGGTTTCAGTCTTGGATCAACATCATACCTATTTGTATCTCCTTAGGGGATGTACACTGGAGACTGGCGTGTGGATTTAACGCTGGAGTTTAAATGGTTGACCTCAAGAAAATGTCTTAGCGTTCCAATTCTTTACTATTATATATTAGTAATTGAATAGGATATCGATGTCCACCACATTCCTTGCTTGATCCCAAGGAAACAATAAAACACTTTTTTGAACTGTTTTCCGTTATTCTTCCCACATCACAATGTTCCCTGAAGCACTGCAACATCATCTGCAACAGCATTGGGAAGATACAGCATTGGGAAGATTGAACGAATCATGGGATGGATGGGAATGAGGAAGCTGAAGAAAACAGCAAAATGTCTTGCGGTGTTGAACGTCTGAGAGCTTTGACCAATCAGAACAGGAAATGACTGGAGTCTGAGTTTCCTTAAAGTTCAGCTGTGGTCTGTCTAAATGCACCAACTGGGACAGGGAAAGGGAAAGGGGATATCTAATCACTATTGAATGCATTCAACTGAAACGTGTCTTCCACATTTAACCAAACCCCTCTGAATCAGAGAGGTTCGGGTGGCTGCCTTCATAGACATCATCGGTGCCCGGGGAGCAATTGTTGTTGGGGGTTAAGTGCCTTGCTCAATGGCAGAACGGCAGATTTTTCCACCTTGCTGGCTCAGGGATTCGAACCATTGACCTTTCGGTTACTGGCCCAGCGCTCTTAACACTAGGCTACCTGCCCCCAGTCACAGAGGCATCTTACTAAGGCCGAGAAATTGGGAATTAATCAATGCCAATGGTACATGACATGTGATCATCACATCGTATCTTGAGAATACTTTCAATATTGGGAAAGAGTATCAAGCTCTGCAACATTTATTATTAACCAGTCACAATTGTGACAAATTGGCTTCTAGTTAATTATAAATAATACACAGGAGGGACTATAATGCCATTTTGTTATATCAAGTGCAAAGATTTGAACATGTTTCTTGAGGATGAGTTCACCAAATTCAATTAAAGTTGGAGTGCAAGACTGACCTCATGACTCACGAGGCCACGTCTTCAGTGCTTTTTCATTAGAATCTGTTTCATCATGTAAATAAATGCACTATTTTATTGACTTTCTTAGTCAATTGAACATTTCTACTGTATGCATTTGAAACACTCACCAAAACTTGAGTGTTTATTATAAAATATTACAGTGGTCCTTTGACTTTGAATGGGGGTAGTGAAGGCAGGGAGGAAATATGTGACCGAAAGATTTTGCAGAATTTTGTCATAAGCAGTATTTTTTTTTTCAATGACACAGCGGTCATATAACACTGTACATGAAAAGCTTGATGTTTTCCCCCCTCAGTAAACACAAGTTAGGAGTTGAAAAGGGACCAGAGTGGATCCTTTCCCCCTTGCAGTGGAGGGATACATTAAACGGTGACCAGCCCGCCTACAGTGTGGTTTCGTGTTTCATGTAAATATAGTGCCTAATGACAGTGTCAGAGCATAGATGCTATTATACCCTCCCAACCAGAGGTCATCTCTGCTGCCTGCCACGCCCTAGGGTGGGGACACCTCACCACCACGGTTACAGGCCCGGCTTTTGCTCTAACCAAAATGACAGACATTTTATCTTTACATTTTCTCTGGGGTTTCGCAGTCGGGCAGTGCTGAGAATTCTCGGCGAAGCAAACATGAGGTTGGCAGAGACCGGGTGATTAGTGGCATTGTCTTTTTTACCTTTAACTAATAAAGGTTCAACGTAATGGTTCAACGTTTGTTACTTTCTCAGTTTATTTGGTCGCCTTTGAAGACCAAAACCTCAGCTTCCTGTTGATGTGAACCGCAACAACTTAATGATAGTTGGTGTTGAACAATTGCGGAAGAGGTCAAGGCATCCATCTTACTTTGTAGTAATGTGAGAGACATCGTCATTAGAGAATAAATATATTTATCTCGGCAAAGACCTGCTCAGAATCAGTCCAAGCAACTGTAATACCTCAACTAATGTCCTTCAGAGCTTAGAGTTTGACCTGCTTTTGTTCGATGTCTTCTAGAAGTTGAGGAACAGCAGGCAAAGAAACAATTGCTCTCAACAACACGTCACTCCAATGTGTGGCCTACATCGCTGCAGTCAAAATGACATCCAAAGAACACAGAAAAAGCCAAAAAGTGCACATTGACTAGCGGTCACAGTCCTCTCAGAACAAAGTCCAACACATGTTGTGTTCCTGATTAGGCCCACAAGACACTTCCCCGATGTCCAGATCTCCTCAGCCCAGCTGTCCTGGGCATCATCTGAACAAGGCAGATCAGCTCTGTCCGCTTCATTTTATCTCATATGGCGCTGGCCATGAGGAAAGAATTACTGTACGCTCAGTGCTTGTTAGTGCTGCTTTGATGTACGATCTACCTTTCTCCTCCAAAGCGTGCCGATGGTTTGAGTTTTACACTTGGAGAACAAATTAATCCTCGGGATGAGGCCTCGTACTGTATATTTGGCTGCAGCCACAACAGACCAATCCTTTCATGCACTTAGTCACAGTGTGTAGAGGTTCCATCGTTGCAAAGTGTTTGAGATGATTAATCCTAACACGCATACCTTTCCACCCCGAAAACATCAATCTTACATTATCTCAGGATGTTTCACGCATTCTATCCATTAATCTTTCCAAAGGCGCATACTTTACCTGTAGGGGGAATCTGACCCTGTTATTGGGGCCATATGTTTCATACTGTACGTTAAAGGGATAGTTCTAGATTTTGTCAATGAGGCCCTTCATCTACTTCCCATAGTCTTGGATACCATTTTTATGTATCTGTGTCCAGTATGAAGGAAGTTAGAGGTAGTTTTTCAAGCCAATACTAACTGGTGTTAGCGCAATGACTGGAAGTCTACTGTTCCCATAGAATTCACTAGTTAGCAATTGCACAATAGCTAGAAAGCAAGTTCCTTCAAACTACACGCAGAGACAAAACAATGGTATCCACATGTTCATTGCACTCTGGGGAAGTAGAGTCCAATGAAAACCCAAACTACTCCTTTAAACCTATCCAGGGACGGCCAGAACAAATCAGTTGGACGGGCATTTGATTTCCATAGAAGGGCATGTTTTTTTCCCCACAGGCTCCTACATTTAAATGGGGTTGATAGTAACGATATGTAATTTAACTGTAAAAAATTGTGTCCTTTTTAAAGTGGCGTGAACACAACCAGTCATGATGTTTTCACCTCACTCAAACAAATCACTTCAAATAGTAGATTACCTTTGCACGTTCGTCCAAAATAATTCTAGCATCCGAACAGCACACTGCGCACCCACCAATTTTCCTTCAATTCACAAGTGGCTGAAACGAATCCCACTGGAGAAAGCATCTGAGAAAGCAAAACAGCGCCTCTCTGCCTTACTATATGTAGCCCATGTAATCTGATGATGTTTGGCCAAAAAAAGTATGATATGCCATACTCTTTTTGTCCAGACAGCATCAGCTACATGGACTACATATACTGAGCCAGAAGGGCACTGTTTCACTCACTCTAATACTATCTAAGGTTGATGAGTCTTTCTGTCAGTGCTCATCTTGGTCAAATCAATATTAAAATATTTTATTTGGATTGGCAAGGAGGTACAGCCCCCACCCAGTGACATGTATAAGAACCGTGATCACTGACCGATAGTACACTTTTACTGCTCTCAACGAAACATATACAGTGCCTTCGGAAAGTATTCAGACCACGACTTTTTTCACATTATTTTACGTTACAGCGTTATTCTAAAATGTATTACATAGTTTTTTCCCCCTAATCAATTTACACACAATACCCCATAATGGCAAAGCAAAAACACATTTAGAAATTTGCTAGTTTATAAAAAAAATGTAAACTGAAATATCACAATTAAATAAGTATTCAGACCGTTTACTTTGTTGAAGCACCTTTAGCAGCGATTACAGCATTGAGACTTCTTAGGTATAACGCTACAAAAGCTTGGCACACCTGTATTTGGGGAGTTTCTCCCATTCTTCTCGGCAGATCCCCTCAAGCTTTGTCACGTTGGATGGGGAGTGTTGTTGCACAGCTATTTTCAGGTCTCTCCAGAGATAATAGATCTGGTTCAAGTACGGGCTCTGGCTGGGCCACTCAAGGACATTCAGAGACTTGTCCCTAAGCCACTCCTGCATTGTCTTGGCTGTGTGCTTAGGGTCGTTGTCCTGTTGGAAGGTGAACCTTCCCAGTCGAAGGTCTTAAGCGCTCTGGAGCAGGTTTTCATCAAGGATCTCTCTGTACTTTGCGCTGTTCATTACAAAAAATACAAATTATCTTGTGTATGTACATATTATAAATCAAGTATTTTCATGTCAAATTCAAGATTTATGAATCAGTTTTGGCATGGACTTTATTGTACGCACAATTTAAGATACAATAATATGCACAGATTGTATTGAACAAAAATATAAATGCAACAAGCAACAATTTCAACGATTTTATTGAGTAACAGTCCTTAAAAGGAAATCAGTCAATTGAAATAAATTCATTAGGCCATAATCTATGGATTTCACATGATGGGAATATAGATATGCATCTGTTGGTCACAGATACCTTAAGAAAAAGGTAGGGGTGTGACCACCATTTGCCTCATGCAGCGCAACATCTCCTTCGCAAAGGAGAAATGCACACGAACAGGGATGTAAACAAACTTTTGCACGTATGGAACATTTCTGGGATATTTTATTTCAGCTCATGATACATGTCACTACCACTTTACATGTTGCGTTTATATTTTTGTTCAGTGTAGTTTCATGAATGAGGCCCCTCAAATCTTTCAGATCGTATTACTCTGTGGGTGAGACAGAGGAGAACAGGAGGCCCAAAGTGAAATATGCTGCAAGGTGAGGTGCTGTTGCGACATGCACCCTGATAAGGGAAAAGAGATAGAAAGGCTGAATACTCGGACTGTATGGGAGTTAACTGTGCACTAGTCTCTCTCTCTCTCTAAGTGTCTGACTCTGAACACTAATGTGTGCAGTTACAGATTCCCAGGGTACATAGTAGGAACATGTAAAAGTCATGGGATTCTGTAGTGTTTCATCTAGATACCCTAATAACGATGCCTAGCTCCATCAGTGAGACTGTTCCAGCTTCAAAATCCCATACGCCTCCTTGAAGCCGCTTTAATGCTCATCTCTAGTCTCAGGGTCGGAGCTGTGGTTAGATATGTTGATTAAAGTGGGTCAGGCTGTTTACGTGCCCCAGGAGTTTTAAGGTATTTTTTCATGTGTGCATCTGGCTGAGGGTTGGGACATCAGAGAGGATGATTGATAGAGTACTTGAAGGCATTGGAGAGGACATGTGGTGAAACACACACTTTGTCCCGGGACCTGATTCAGTCATCCTTTTCTGTGTTCAATCCGCCACACTCATGTTTACTATCATTTATCAGGGTTCTCAAAGGTCACCTCCATAGCTTCATCACAAAAGTGAATGACCAGTATAAAAACCCTACCATCTCAGCTATGAAAACCATCAAGACATTAAAGTGGCAATCAGCAGTTGAAACAATAAAGTGTACTCCCCGCCATGGGGCTAGAGAAATGTAACCACTCAATTTCATAGATAGAGCAATGGATGCACGGACTGACCATCCATGATATAAAAATTATAGTAATCATATTTTGAGGCTATGTAGTGTTTGTATACATTGAATGCGTTTACAAACATTGGATTTTGATGGGTTACGACAGTTGAACTCATGAGACATTTACAAGTTATATTCTTCAAGAATCAATGGGTACATATTATTAATAAGTAAAACAATGGATGTAGCTCAGATTGCCCCTTTAAAGAACTGTCAAACATAATGAGGCCGATGTACCACTGCAAGGTCAATTATTTTATTTTCATTTAAAAAAACAAACAGGTCCATTATTTTTTAGTACAGTCAACTTGATGTCAAACAAAACAAAGATTATAAAGGCAAAGAGTCATTCAAAGAGTACAATTAAACAGGGAAGACTGAGGCAGAGACACATTCAACAATCAGAGTTCGTATAGAATAACACTTACTGGTACTCACATTAGTGTTTGTGAAACTGTCTGTGTGGATCTGATTTACCATGGAAGCTAGAAAGCGTATAGTAAGAGAGTCGACCAAGAGGACACCTATTCCCCATTTACAGAAAAGGTTCACTAAACCAGAAGTGACAGTCTGTGCTTGCGCACGGAGGGCCAAAAGCACAGTCTGGATTATGCTTCCTGATTGGATGGCCGACAGTGTATTTTTCTGGATAATGTCCATTGGTGAGAACAATGGCGAGAGAGAGGTCTGAGTCTCGGTCCTCCGAGAGGTGGCTATGGGAAGAATAAGAAGAGAAAGGTTCAGTACATTAGTCCAGATATCTTACATGACATTGCAGAGGGAGAGAGAGAGCGAGAGAAAGGCGGGGGTTGACTCATGTAGAATTCAATTTTCCATCCCTTTGGTGACTTCTTCCCAGGCTTGTTTTTACAACATGGTGCTCAAAACAACACAGGCAATTAAAAAAGGGATTAAACACAGCCAATCGAGGCGAATGACGACAGCGCTCTCCATTTCACAGTGAATTACTCATAAATTCTGCCACAAATAAAAATAATCATTTGCACAACCTATAAAATAACAGCATGGAGCTACACAAGTTCAATTGGAGACATGAAGCATAATCATTAAATCTAGATGTGTTGTCAGTCAGCCATAGTGAGATGTTTGAGGACAATTGCATGCAGCACCGAGATCAGGATTGCGTTCAGTGGGGTGTAATGTTTGATTTTTCAGATAGAAATATATCACGCAGAACTGATCCTCAGTCATGTCAAATAGGGAATCATGTCAGCTCTACAAAATACAGTGGCAAGAAAATGTTTTGTGAACCCTTTGGAAATACCTGGACTTCTGCATAAATTGGTAATACAATCATCTAGGTCACAACAATAGACAAACACAGTCTGCTTAAACGAATAACAAACAATTACACGTTTTCATGTATTTCTTGAACACACCGTGTAAACAGTGCAAGGTGGAAAAAGTTTGTGAACCCTTGGATTTAATAACTGGTTGACCCTTCTTATATCCATGAACTGCTCTCGAGGTCATGCCACAGCATTTTAAAATCGGGTTTAGGTCAGGACTCTGACTGGGCCACTCTAGAAGGCACATTTTCTTCTGTTGAAGCCATTCTGTTGTTGATTTACTTTTGTGTTTTGGGTCGTTCTCCTGTTGCATCACCCAACTTCTGTTGAGCTTCAATTGGCGGACAGATAACCCAACATTCTCCTGCAAAATGTCTTGATAAACTTGGGAATTAATTTTTCCGTCGATGATAGCAAGCTGTCCAGGCCCTGAGGGAGCAAAGCAGCCCCAAACCATGATGCTCCCTCCACCATACTTTACAGTTGGGATGAGGTTTTGATGTTGGTGTGCTGTGCCTTTTTTTCTCCACACATAGTGTTGTGTGTTCCTTCCAAACAACTCAACTGTAGTTTCATCTGTCCACAGAATATTTTGCCAGTGGAGCTGGGGAACATCCAGGTGCACGTTTGCAAACTTCAGACAAGCAGCAATCTTTTTTTTTTGGACTGCAGTGGATTCTTCCGTGGTGTCCTCACATGAACACCATTCTTGTTTAGTGTTTTACATATTGTAGACTTGTCAACAGATGTTAACTAATTAGGGAGTAGCGCGCGCTAGCGGGCCACTCCCGACACTACCCGGTGAAATGTAAGGCGCCAAATTCAAAATCCAAAAGTTGAATTATTAAACATTCATCAATAACCAAGTGTTGCATAGTCATCAAAAGCTCTGCTTCTTGGCAATATCACAGCGTTGTCAGATTTCAAAAAGGCTTTACGGCGAAAGCACAACATTTGATTGTTTGAGGATAGCACCCCAGATATTTTCCACATTAGCATAAATTCATATCCAGCGCAGGTCACACAAAACCCATATAAGAGCTAAAAAATATCACTTACCTTTTGAAGAACTTCTGCTGAGGGCTTCCCAAGTGTCCAACGAAGACATCCAATGGTTCTTTTGTTAGAAAAAGTCATTTATTATATCCATAAATCTCCGTTTGGTTGGCGCGTTATGATCAGAAAATCCACAGTTGAGTCGCCCATTTAACCGTGAAGAGAACACATTCAAATTATACCTATAAACTTTCTACTAACAAATCAAACATCATTTTTAATGTATCCTTAGGTATCCTTTTATGTATATATACTGTAATATTTCAACCGGACGATAACGTGAACAATAGGAAAGGAAAATAAAGTGGGGCGCGCTCACAATCTCGCGCCCGTCAAACGTTGTAAACAAAAGTGGTCCCTTCACTACTTCCTCTCTGTTCTGCTTAGTGCTAGACCTTCCAGACTCTGTACAAAGACTGTTGACATCTAGTGGAAGCCATAGGTACTGCAGTCTCAGTCCTACATAACATTGAATGCAATAGGCAGCTTGGAGAAAAAGGTCATCTACAAAAAAAACTGCAAATCCGCATGGATTTTCCTCAGGTTTTCACCTGCTATATCAGTTCTGTTATACTCACAGACATTATCTTAACGGTTTTAGAAACTTCAGAGTGTTAGTACTAATTACTATCCAATAGTACTAATTATGTGCATATCCTATTTTCTGGGCCTGAGTGGCAGGCATTTTACTTTCGGCACGCCAGACTCTCCAAAACAGTCACCTCTGCTGCCGCTCCCTAAGAAGTTAACATGTTCCAGAGATTTCTATAAGTCTTTAGTGGACACTCTAGGATTCTTATTAACCTCATTGAGCATTCTGCGCTGTGCTCTTGCAGTCATCTTTGCAGGACGGCCACTCCTAGGGAGAGTAGCAACAGTGCTGAACTTTCTCCATTTATAGACAATTTGTCTTACCGTGGACTGACGAACGTCAAGGCTTTTATAGATACTTTTGTAACCCTTTCCAGCTTTATGCAAGTCAACAATTATTAGTCTTCGGAGATCTCTTTTGTTCGAGGCATGGTTCACATCAGGCAATGCTTCTTGTGAACAGCAAACTCACATTTTGTGAGTCTAACCAACATCTCCAATCTCGTCTCATTGATCGGACTCCAGGTTAGCTGACTCCAATTAGCTTTTGGAGAAGTCATTAGCCTAGGGGTTCACATACTTTTTCCAACCTAGACTGTGAATGTTTAAATGATGTATTCAATATAGACAAGAAAAATACAATAATTTGTGTTATTAGTTAAAGCACACTGTTTGCCTATTGTTGTGACAGCTGAAGATCAGATCAAAATTGATGACCAATTTATGCAGAATTCCAGGTAATTCCAAAAGGGTTCACATACTTTTTCTTGCCACTGTACATTTCTAATCGGCAACGTTCCAGAACATTGCGACACCTGAACGCATACCTGATATAAGGCTTCTGATATAATCTACATTATTCTTTATGAATCCATGTAAAAAGTGGTTGGAGGTTAACATATGGTCTTGATTTTTGATTGGATTTATTTTGGGAGGGGGGGTTCAAAAAGTTGCACAGTTAAAAACTACAAACCCCAGAGGACAGACACATCCATTTCCAACGTGGTACTCACCTGGGGATCAGTAGTTGGAGATCAGTAGCTGATCAACTTCTTGACGGCGTCAAAGCACTTCCACTTGTCTGGGATGTAGAAGGGTTCGAAGATGTGTGGGAAGGGAGTGTCGTAGCCGCAGACTCTAGCGATGGGCGCCTCTAGGTTGAGGAAGCATTCCTCCTGTGGACACAACAGGTACGTGGTCAGTCTCACCATCTCAGCAGTCACATCACATCCCTCTGGACATGGATGACAGGCTCTGCAGGTGTTTGGGTATTCGCAACAATTTGTGTTCATTAGGGCATGCGTTGGAAAAAATTTGCAAGAGGAAATCCAAAAGTATTTGTAGTCAGACAAGTTCAAATAGTACCTCCCCGTTTTACTAGGTTTCCATCCTTCTTGTGCCTAAACATTACCCAGTTAACGCAACTGTTTATCGGACTTTGCATTACACACATAGGGCCAGTATTTTTCTTGACCACATTCCCTAAGTTCTAGACCTCAGCTGAATCTGGTAATGAATGGTGTGGCTGTTGAACAAGTTGAGAAGACCAAATTACTTGGCGTTACCTTAGATTGTAAAACAGTCACGGTCAATACATATATAGATTCAATGGTTGTAAAGATGGGGAGAGGTCTGTCCTTAATAAAGAGATGCTCTGCTTTTTTGACACCATACTCCACAATGCAATTCCTGCAGGCTCTAGTTTTGTCTTATCTTGATTATTGTCCAGTCGTGTGGTCCAGTGCTGCAAGGAAATACCTAGTTAGGCTGCAGCTGGCCCAGAACAGAGCGGCACATCTTGCTCTTCATTGTTATCAGAGGGCTGATATAAATACTATGCATGCCAGTCTCTATTGGCTAATAGTTGAGGAGAGACTGACTGCATCACTTATTTTTATAAGAAACATTAATGTGTTGAAAATCCCAAATTGTTTGCATAGTCAACTTACACACAGCTCTGACACACACACTTACCCCACCAGACATGCCACCTGGGATCTTTTCACAGTCCCCAAATCCAGAACAAATTCAAGAAAGCGTAACAGTATTATATAGAGCCATTATTGCATGGAACTCCACTTCATCTCATATTGTTCAAATGAACAGCAAACCTGGTTTCAAATAACAGATAAAGCTACACCACACGGCACAAGCCTCTCCCCTATTTGACCTAGATAGTTTGTGTGTATGTATTGATATGTAGGCTACGTGTGCCTTTAAAACAAATGCATGTAGTTCTGTCCTGGAGCTGTTCTTGTCTATTAATGTTCTGTATTGTCATGCTTCATGCTTTGTGTGGCCCCCAGGGAGAGTAGCTGCTGCTTTTGCAACAGCTAATGGGGATCCTAATAAAATACCAAATACCAGAATAAACTCCATGCCACTGTTCTGTGCTTGACACAGAGACAGTGGAGTGGAATAAGTTTCACTGGCATGGCAGTAGCTTCACTGAAACATTGCCAACAGGTTCAGTGAATTCACTACCACCACCCTTAAAAGTTGGAGACAAATGGCTTATTTAAAATCACAGCTCAGAGCTGGCCAACGCACAGCTTGTGTTTTGGCAGTGCTGGTAAACAAGCCACCACTCATGTCTCTATTGGCTTTTGACCTCCTCTCACAGCATCTGAATGTGGTGGAGGGGCCAATAGCTTCCACAAGAGAGAAAAGCCATCACTGAGCCAAATTAACCACAAGGTCTTAGTAACTAGCATTCACACACACAGACAGACAGCCCTACTCTGTGGACATTGTGTTGTATTTGCATGTTTCTGCAGTAATATGTTTTTCATCTCCTCCAAAACATCTGGCAGGGTTCAGAAAAACGTCAGGCTCCATGTGAAAGCCGTTGTGCGTCTCCTTATTTCACGGGCTGTAGAAACACAATAGAGAGCCTGCAGATGCGTGTCGGCTCCACGTCCCCAGTACCATGCCAGGCCCGTAGAGTCTAATTCAGAGCTATAGCTTTAGCATTGCCAGCAGCGGCATGTCTCAGGATGCTTTGATTTGTTAAAAGGGAATTAGCTGACAGACAAAATGGTCCTCTGGGTCATAAGGGTTTACATTTGCAGTATACACTATTACCACTGTGGTACAACAGAGGCCATAAATCTGAGTTCAAAGTTTTTTCCAGGTGTTAGAACCTAACTGAACCTATTAACTCCCGGACGATTAGTAAAGCTTAAACCAAGTTTATTCACCCATTAGGTCAATACAGCTGCACAGACAAAGACATGTTTCCACCAGTGGTAGTATATATACACCCCAATTTGGGTGGAGTCTCCTACTCCTCTCTAAATATTACATCTTTATTTCTAGGCAATAAGTTAAGTGATACGGGCCACAAACTGTTCCTTCTCCCTTAAGGTGACCTGACCTCGACCCGCTTCTTCACTAATCCACAGCTCTCCACCCTTATCAGTGCCTGCAAACATCTGATCCTTTTCCCTGCACTCAGTACATTCCAAGTTTAATTGCCTCCACCATATACATTCCTCCTACAGATAACCATTAACTTCTGGTGTAGACCCTATAGACCATAGCACTCAATATTTCAATAGAATACCTGATAATTAACACTATTCCAAGTTTAGGAGTCAGAACCCAGAATCCATTGCAAGTTTACAGTGTGCTCATGTGTATGGCCCATGGCCCACTGTAGTGTATCAAAGGGGGGGGTGGGGTTGTCATTACTCAGCCCACAACAGGCAGCCCCGCTCTGCCTCGCTAATTAGTGGTGATTAGCTTTAATGGATGCCTGCAGTTAGTGCCAGCCAGCATCCCCTCCCCATCCAACACTACCCCGCCTGCTCCTCCTTGGCCAAGAGGGCCAAACGGTTTCCGTGGATTATTCCTTCGGTCCCCTCCAACAGTCTAGGGCAGAGCTGGGAGACTGGGCATGATGCATTGTATGTATAAGACCATTAGTTCACATATTCTATTGTCAAATATATCTATTCACCTATTGCACCTAGTTGAGGCAAGAACCTGTATCAATTTAGCTTCTGTAAGGTTAAAATCTTATAAGCCCAAAATTAGTTTTCACAGTCTTAAAGAACTTTAATAGCTCTTCAACACTTGGAAGGTGGAATATTTTCTTGATGCAGAACTCTCAGAAAGGATGCTCACAATGTCTGGCAGTGGCATGTATGCCACTAAGGAAAATAAAAACATTTGATGACTAATTATATTATTTGACCAGTTTTCCTTGCCATGTCGCTCAGTGGAGAGCTATTCCTGGTCATAGGGGCTAGGAGTGTAACAGTCAGACACGTGTGTGGCAGCTGGAGGGGGCATGCAGTGACAGATTCAGTGACAGATTGACAGCATACTTAATCATGAAGATGAAGTTTAAAACTTAAGAGTCTGGTCAGGCCTGCATTTTTGTAGAGCTACATCAGAAGTGTGATAAATCCTGTCAGACTTTTTGAAAGAATGAAAACATGTAGCACAGGCCATGCAGCCTAGTCCATCTCTCCTAATTTACTGTCATGATAGAGGACCATCCGTGTCTCTAGAGTGCAGAGCATTAAGGGAGAACGTCTCATGAGACAGTCTATGATCCACAGGCAGACAAAGACAGTACTAAAGGCTTTTTCCTCTCAGATTCCAAACTGTAATCTCCTCTAAATACACTTACTTACTGGAAGCAGGAGGAAAGAACAGTCTGGTTGCTTGTCACCACAGCTAAATGGTGATGTGCCACAGAACTCCGATTTCACTCAAATCTCTGTTTATCTTTGGAGAAAACACATCATTATATGCAATCTGACTTAAATGTCTGCATATAAATATGACAAAATGGCGGACTGCATCTCTCGAGGAGGCAATATTGAAAAATGTAAAAATACCAACTGCCGGGGGTTTAAATTTGCAGTTGCGCGTTTTGCCTCCTGTCACACGGAAAAAAGTGTGTCAGTGACAGCCACAGATTGGGGAATTCAGTCACTCCCGGGTTATACCAATATTACCAAATGGGACTGCCAACAACGACAAATCACACACTGCCCTCTGGGCACACACTAGTTGAATCCGTATTGTGACTAGGAATCAACGTGGAAAATACATTGGATTTGAAATATGTAATCAACCAGTTATATGTTTTGATCTAATTTGAACTAGCATTGTAAACATTGAAATTAGGATAAAATGTTCACTTAACTTCTTAGGGAGCGGCTCCCGAGGTGACGGTTTTGGAGAGTCTGGCGTGCCCAAAGTAAAATGCCTCCCACTCAGGCCCAGAAAATAGGATATGCACATAATTAGTACTATTGGATAGGAAACACTCTGAATTTTCTAAGAGTGTTAAAATATTGTCTGTGAGTATAACATAACTGATATAGCAGGCGAAAACCCGAGGAATTTCTGTCCTGGAAAAAGTGTTTTTGACACATTGCCTCATTTTGAACCCCTCCCTATTGAAAACAGACATATGGGAGTAAGATTGCAGTACCTATTGCTTCCACTGGATGTCAACAGTCTCTAGACAGTGTTTGGTGATGTTATAGTTGCTCTGGATGGTAATAGAAGAAGAATTTCGAACTAGTCACAGGATGTAAACAGAAGAGGATGCGCGTTCACGGGCTCGCACGCGCTGTGGTTTTTTCCTTTCCTCTCGTCCAGTTTATAATCCGGTAGAAAATATTATAGTAAATATACATAAAAGTTTTCCTAAGGATACATTATCAATGATGTTTGATTGTTCTTGGACAAGTGTATAGGTATAGGTTGAACGAGTTCTCTTCACGGTTCAATGGGCGAGTGGACGCTGTATTTTATGAACATAACACACCAACCAAATGGAGATTTATGGATATAATAAATGACTTTTTCTAACAAAAGAACCATTGGATGTCTTCGTTGGACACTTGGGAAGCCCTCAGCAGAAGTTCTTCGAAAGGTAAGGGATTTTATATTAGCGATATTATGCATTTTATAAGACCCGCTTTGGTTATGGATTTATGCTAATGCATAAAATATGAGAGGGGCTATCCTCAAACAATCAAATGTTGTGCTCTCTGACAACGCTGTGATATTGCCAAGAATCAGAGCTTTTGATGGCTATGCAACACTTGTATATTGATGAATGTTTAATAATTCAACTTTTGGATTTTGAATTTGGCGGGTAGTGTCGGGAGTGGGGCGCTAGCGCCTTATTCTAAAATGGATTAAATAAATAAAAATTAATCAGCAATCTAAACACAATACCCCATATTGACAAAAGTGAAAACAGGTTTTTAGAAATGTTTGCATATACAGTGGGGAAAAAAAGTATTTAGTCAGCCACCAATTGTGCAAGTTCTCTCACTTAAAAAGATGAGAGAGGCCTGTAATTTTCATCATAGGTACACTTCAACTATGACAGACAAAATGAAGAAAA
>QNTS01000498.1:413301-438357 GCA_003317085.1 Hucho hucho | reverse complement strand
TATTTATAAAGCCCTTCTTACATCAGCTAATGTCACAGAGTGCTGTACAGAAACCCAGCCTAAAACCCCAAACAGCAAGCAATGCAGGTGTAAAAGCAGGAGTAAAAGCATCCTTGAGATGTTTCTACAACTTGATTGGAGTCCCCCTGTGGTAAATTCAATTGATTGGACATAATTTGGAAAGGCACACACACCTGTCCATATATAAGGTTCCACAGTTGACAGCGCATGTCTAGGCAAAAACCAAGCCATGAGGTCAAAGGAATTGTCCGTAGAGCTCAGAGACAGGATTGTGTCAGGGCACAGATCTGGGGAAGGGTACAAAAACATTTCTGCAGCATTGAAGGTCCACAATAACAGAGTGGTGTCCATCATTCTTAAAAGGAAGAAGTTTGAAACCATCAAGACACTTCCTAGAGCCGCCCGGCCAAACAATCAGGGGAGAAGGGAGGTGACCAAGAACCCGACGGTCACTCTGACAGAGCTCTAGAGTTCCTCTGTGGAGACGGGAGAACCTTCCAGAAAGACAACCATCTCTGCTGCACTCCAACAATCAGCCCTTTACGGTAGACTGTCCAGATGGAAGCAACTCTTCAGTAAAAGGCACATGACAGCCCACTTGGAGTTCACGAAAAGGCACCTGAAAGACTCTGACCATGAGAAACAAGATTCTCTGGTATAATGAAACCGAGATTGAACTCTTTGGCCTGAATGCCAAGCATCACGTCTGGAGGAAACCTGGCACCATCCTTATGGTGAAGCATGGTGGTGGCAGCATCATGCTGTGGGGATGTTTTTCAGTGGCAGGACTGGGAGACAAGTCAGGATCCAGGCAAAGATGAACGGAGCAAAGTACAGAGAGATCCTTGATGAAAACCTGCTCCAGAGTGCTCAGGACCTCAGACTGGGGTGAAGGTTCACCTTCTAACAGGACAACGGCCCTATGCATACAGCCAAGACAATGAAGGAGTGGCTTCGGGACAAGTCTCTGAATGTCCTTGAGTGCCCCAGCCAGAGCCCGGACTTGAACCCGATCAAACATTTCTGGAGAGACCTGAAAATAGCTGTGCAGCCATGCTCCCCATCCAACGTGGCAGAGCTTGAGAGGATCTGCAGAGAGGAATTGGAGAAACTCCAAATACAAGTGTGCCAAGCTTGTAGTGTTATACGGGCTGTAAAAAAGTATTTGATCCCCTGCTGATTTTGTAAATTTGCCCACTGACAAAGAAATGATCAGTCTATAATTTTAATGGTAGGTTTATTTGAACAGTGAGAGACAGAAAAACAACAAAAAAAATCTGAAAAACGCATGTGAAAAATGTTATAAATTGATTTGCATTTTATTGAGGGAAATTCTGTCTCTCACTGTTCAAATAAACCTACCATTAAAATTATAGACTGATAATTTCTTTGTCAGTGGGCAAACGTATAAAATACTCTTTTCCCCTCACTGTATGATGAACAGAGAGTAGCAGTAGTGTAAAAGAGGGGTTGGTGGGTGGCGGGACACAATGCCGATAGCCCGATTAGCCAATGTGCGGGAGCACTGGTTGGTCGGCCAATTGAGGTAGTATGTACATGAATGTATTGTTAAAGTGACTATGCATATACAATAAACAGAGAGTAGCAGCAGCAGAAAAGAGGGGTTGGGGTTGGGGGGGAGTCTTATAGACTGTTCAGGAGTCTTATGGCTTGGGGGTAAAAACTGTTGAGAAGCGTTTTTGTCCTAGACTTGGCACTGGTACCGCTTGCCATGCGGTAGTAGAGAGAACAGTCTATGGTGACTGGGGTCTTTGACAATTTTTAGGGCCTTCCTCTGACACCGCCTGGTGTAGAGGTCCTGAATGGCAGGAAGCTTAGCCCCAGTGATGTACTGGGCCGTACGCACTACCCTCTGTAGTGCCTTGCGGTCGGAGGCCGAGCAATTGCCGTACCAGGCAGTGATGCAACCAGTCTGGATGCTCTTGATGTTGCAGCTGTAGAACCTTTTGAGGATCTCAGGACCCATGCCAAATATTTTTAGATACTTTTGATACCAAATGAACAACGTTTTCATGCCTCAAAGAATTCAGACTGTTCTGGAGGCAAAGGAGTGTACGACTGGTACTAGATGGGTATACCTAATAAACTGGACAATGTGTGTGTACTTTCCAAGCAGAAGATACTTCTTCAAATTTGATATTTGGTTGTGTTCACAATTCAATATACAGTTTGTCCACAAATGAATAATTGATGTTCGATTCATGTCTCCATCTTAACCAAAAATCTAAGTTAAAGAATAGCACTAAATCAAATCAAACTTGAAATGCACTTCAAATAAAGTTTGATTTGATTTAGTCCTATTCTTCAACTTAGATTTTTGGTTGAGTTGGAGGCATGAATCCAACATAGTAATAACTTGTAGACTACATTTGAAAATCTACCAACCATCCTTCAAATACAAGACAATATCCAAACATAAAAGTGTATTATTAATATCATGAATTTGGCATCCTATTTATAGGGATAATGATACATTACCAAAGGTATGTGGACACCTGCTCGTCGAACACCTCATTCCAAAATAATGGGCATTAATATGGAGTTGGTACCCCATTTGCTCCTATAACAGCCTTCACTCTTCTGAGAAGGCTTTCCACTAATGTTGGAACATTGCTGCGGGGACTTGCTTCCATTCAGCCACAAGAGCATTAGTGATGTCTGGCACTAATGTTGGGAGATTGGGGCTGGCTCACAGACGGTGTTCCAATTAATCCCAAAGTTGTTTGATGGGGTTGAGGTCAGGGCTCTGTGCATGCCAGTCAAATTCTTCCACACCGATCTCGACTAACCGTTTCTGTATGGACTTCTCTCTGTGCACTGAGATATTGACATGCTGAAACAGGAAAGGGCCTTCACCAAACTGTTGCCACAAAGTTGGAACCACACAATCGTCTAGAATGGCATTGAAGTCTGTAGTGTTAAGATTTTGCATCACTGGAACTACCGAACCATGAAAAACAACCCCAGACCATTATTCCACCTCCACTAAACTTTACAGTTGGCACTATGCATTGGGGCAGGTAGCGTTCGCCTGTGCTCCAGAGTCCAATGGTCGCAAGCTTTCCACCACTCCAGCCAACGCTTACCATTGCGCATGATCTTAGGCTTGTGTGTGGCTGCTGGGCCATGGAAACCCATTTGATGAAGCTCCCAACAAAGTTATTGTGCTGACGTTGCTTCTAGAGGCAGATTGGAACTCGGTAGTGAGTGTTGCGACAGAGGACAAGGGTCTGAATACTTATGTAAATAAGATATTTCAGTTTAGTATTTTTTATACATTTGCAAACATTTCTACAAACCTGTTTTTGCTTTGTCATTATGGGGTATTGTGTGTTGATTGATGTGGGGGGAAACAAACAATTTAATCAATTTTACAATAAGGCTGTAATGTAACAAAATGTGGAAAAAGTTGAGGGGTCTGAATACTTTCCGAATGCACTGTGTGGAGCAGCACATACGAAAGCATCAGTGAGATCTCACTACTGTGGTATACTTTCCTCTGCCTAGTCTCTCAGCACCGTTTAATCTGTACCTTTATCAGACTTACATAGGCTCTCCAATGACTGATTATCAACAAACATAGGCCCTTTCAACACCGCTCTGAAGTTGACAGCAGTCCATCGATTTCTTTTAATCAGAGTTCTTATTTTACTGGATTTACATATAATACATGGTGTGGTCATTTTTTAGGAAAATCCATTTTGATCTCAAAAGTATTTGTTTGCTTCCATGGTTCCCATATGAACAATGGTTTCAGAGGGTTCAAAGACAGCATCAGTTAGTGGGTTCATCAAGACTGGAAGCTTTTAAAGACTGATTAGAGGAGTTAGTTATAGACTTCCTGTGTACTAGTACTTACATATATTACTTACTAAGCAACTTCCTGGAAGGATAAATGAATCACACATTCTCTGATTATTCTGTTGAAGGTCAAATTTAGGGAAATTCCTTGCAATTTAGATTCAAATCTACCTCTACAGGTAAAGGATGGACCAGTATGGTTGAATTGACACCCAAACTGGCCAAAGAGGGGTTCATGCTAGGCTGTGGCCATTCAACCAATCAACTGGCAAAAAAAGAGAACATGGAGCGATACCTCATGTCCATACGCTACAGCCTGCAGGCTATCCAATTTCACTTTCCTCAGTGTGTGTGTAGCCTAACAGGCCTCTTCCATAAACACATCCCTTTGAAGGAGATTGGTGTATCCTGTGAGGGAGAGTGACGGGGCATCCAGCCATGGGTTTACAGTGGAAGGTGCAGGAAAACAGCTCCTGAGGAAACAAACCAGCTTTCCTTAAACGGCCTGACAGGCAAACAAGGGTTCTGTTTCTGATTCGGAAGGCATTTATGGCAGAAAAACGCAGGCCTTCATCTTTGACCAACCCCAATTGGGCCGGAATGGAAGACAGCCATCTTTGATGTGAGGCACGGACCAGTAGTACCACAGCTCAGCGATAAGCGTTGGGTTGGAGTTTGATACTGGACTCCGCGCCATTTCCATTACACACAAATAAAGGAAGGAACTCGGCACAGCAACCAGAGTGGATGATTCCAACGTGTCTGAAAGCTGTGGTAGGTCTACAGCAAAGGTTACGGGACCAAAGGCTGTGTATAATTAAGCAATAAGGCCCGAGGGGTTGTGGTATATGGCCAATATACCACGGCTAAGGGCTGTTCTTAGGCACGACACAACTATTGCTATTATCAACTGGTTACCAACTTAATTAGAGCAGTAAAAACACGTGTTTTGTCATACCCGTGGAATACGGTCTGATATAACACAGCTGTCAGCCAATTAGCATTCAGGGCTCGAACCACCCAGTTTAAAATCTGGGATTGGTGTTTGGAAATGCAGCATTAACTGTTCCTCAATAAATAAATAAAATCACATGGAAGCTCTAGTTTTGCTTGTTAATCTCAAGTAACGCTTCATCCCTAAGTGTACTTCCGTCTATAGCGTGAAACAGACTTAAAGCCACAGTGTTACTTGTAAACACAGCCTCTACTGTCCATCCAATCCCAGGGGTCTAGCCTATAAATACTATTCAGTACCAGTCAAAAGTTTGGACACATCTACTCATTTTCTTTATTTGTACTACATTGTAGAATAATAGTGAAGACATCAAAACGATGAAAAAACATATGGAATCATGTAGCAACCCCCCCCCAAGAAAAAAAAAATATATATTTTATATTTGAGATTCTTCGAAGTAGCCACCCTTTGCCTTGACAGCTTTACACACTCTTGGCATTCTCTCAACCAGCTTCATGAGGTAGTTACCTGGAATGCATTTTTCCTCACTAATGCATTTGAGCCAATCAGTTGTATTGTGACAAGGTAGGGGTGGTATACAGAAGATAACAAAAAATAACAAAGTCCATATTAAAGCAAGAACAGCTCAAATCAGAAAAGAGAAACGACAGTCCATCATTACTTTAAACATGAAGGTCAGTCAATGCAGAACATTCAAGAACTTTGAAAGTTTCTTCAAGTGCAGTCGAAAAACCATCAACCGCTATGATGAAACTGGCTCTCATGAGGACCGCCACAGGAAAGGAAGACCCACAGTTACCTCTGCTGCAGAGGATAAGTTCATTAGAGTTAACTGCACCTCAGATTGCAGCCCAAATAAATGCTTTACAGAGTTCAAGTAAGACACATCTCAACATCAACTGTTCAGAGGAGACTACGCGAATCAGGTCTCAGTCAAATTGAGTCCAAATTTGAGATTTTTGGTTCCAACCGCAGTGACTTTGTGAGACGCAGAGTAGGTGAATGGATGACCTCCACATGCGTGGTTCCCACCGTGAAGCATGGAGGAAGAGGTGTGATGGTGTGGGGGGGCTATACTTGAGACACTGTCGGTGATTTCCTTAGAATTCAAGGCACACAACCAGCATTCTGCAGTGATACGCCATCCCATCTGGTTTGCACTTAGTGGGACTATAATTTGTTTTTCAACAGGACAATGACCCAACACACCGCCAGGCTGTGTAAGGGCTATTTAACCAAGAAGGAGAGTAATGGAGAGGTGCATCAGATTACCTGGCCTCCACAATCATCTGACCTCAACCCAATTGAGATGGTTTGGGATGAGTTGGACCACAGAGTGAGGGAAAAGCAGCCAACAAGTGCTCAGCATATGTGGGAACTCCTTCAAGACTTTTGGAAAAACATTCCAGGTGAAGCTGGTGAGAGAATGCCAAGAGTGTGCAAATCTGTCATCAGGGCAAAGGGTGGCTACATTGAAAACAAATCAAAATATATTTCAGATTTTAACACTTTTTTGGTTACTACATGATTCCATATGTGTTATTTCATAGTTTTGATGTCTTCACTATTATTCTCCAATGTAGAAAATAGTAAAAATAAAGAAAAACCCTTGAGTAGATGTGTCCAAACTTTAGACTGGTACTGTATGTAGCACAGCAAAGTCCATGTGTTAATTGTCACAAAGCTTTATGCACAGTAGTACGGGAGAGGCTGATCAACTTTACCATGGCACTCTTTGTATCCCTGAGGTCCATTGCAAGTCAGCAGAGAAGCTCTGATATGAATAGAGGTCAGCCAATAACAACACCTTTTGTGAGGTGCAGCTAATCAACCGAATGGAAACTTTCATCCCTCAACTCTGCTGTTCCAAATTTGAAAAAAAGTAAAACTAATCCATAATTGGACCGTGCTTACACTGCCCTGAGGGAGTTGACTTTGACCCGATTATCCTTTAGTTTCACCCTCCTGTCCAGACATAATACAATGACAAAAGCATTATATATAGCCACTCCTGGAGTCACTTTAAAACATGGAAAGGGGTAGAAAGAGTTTTGCACACGCCTCAAAGCCAGAAAAAAACTGCAGAGAATTTGCTAAGACAAAACAGCTGAACATTGGGATAAGTCTACTGACGGCCTGATTTAAATTATTTATTCTTCAACAATCCAAATTAAACAGCAAGCTCCAGGGTGGGTAAATCAAGGCATACTCTCAGCCCTGTCACTTTTAAGAAAATCTATTTGCACATTGTTCAATGTATATTTCACAAAGAAAATAATAAAAGTTGAGCATGCACTTTGTCAATTGTAACAGTAACCCATACAAGACTATAAGCCATTTGTATCGCAGGCCTTCATTCCCACCATGTCCCCCTGAATGTGTTATTCCTGGCAGAGTCTTGCTTTTAACTCTGGTGGTGAGGTGTGGCGCAGGTCTCTCTCTGCTTTTGACTGGTGGTGAGGTGTGGTGCAGATCCCCCTCACTGCTTTTGACTGGTGGTGAGGTGTGGTGCAGATCTCCCTCACTGCTTTTGACTGGTGGTGAGGTGTGGTGCAGATCTCCCTCACTGCTTTTGACTGGTGGTGAGGTGTGGTGCAGATCTCTCTCACTGCTTTTGACTGGTGGTGAGGTGTGGCGCAGATCTCCCTCACTGCTTTTGACTGGTGGTGAGGTGTGGCGCAGATCTCCTTCACTGCTTTTGACTGGTGGTGAGGTGTGGTGCAGGTCTCCCTCTCTGATTTTGACTGGTGGTGAGGTGTGGTGCAGATCTCCCTCACTGCTTTTGACTGGTGGTGAGGTGTGGCGCAGGTCTCTCTCTGCTTTTGACAGGTGGTGAGCTGTGGTGCAGATCTCACTCACTGCTTTTGACTGGTGGTGAGGTGTGGTGCAGGTCTCCCTCACTGCTTTTGACTCTGGTGGTGAGGTGTGGTGCAGGTCTCCCTCTCTGCTTTTGACTGGTGGTGAGGTGTGGTGCAGATCTCCCTCTCTGCTCTGGTGTTGCAGGTCTTCCTCTCTGCTCTGGACTCTTGTTAAGTAGTGATTTAGGTCTCCCTTTCTGGTCGTTCCCTTGAGAACACTTGATATGTTGTTGTTATGGTAGTTCCCAGAGGCTTGACCCATGTCCGATAGCTCAGCACCTTTCTACTAAAAGCCCCATTTTTAGTGCCTTTTCCGTTTCATCGCGTTATCAGCGCAGAACCCACGCCACATCCCCGTTATTAGTGGGTGAGTCACCACAGTCCGGCGAGTCGCAGTACTGACCGTCACCCTTGGGCCATCTGGACAGGGGGCAAGTGGGCCCTCCAGAGCCAGCGCTGTCACGTTGCCAAGGGAACTTGGCCACGAGAGTGTGTGTGTGCCCTGCTCTTGAGGGGGGACAATGTAGCACGTGGCCGCAACACCTGGATACACTTAGACATTAGACATGAGGTGCAAGTGCGTGTGTTCATTTATTCTGTCAGTAGTGGTTGAGGATTCATTTGGCGCGAGATGAAAGCAGTCTCAACAATACCTCATCATACACAAAGCTCATAAAGCTAATGGCTATACACAATAAAAACGAGGTATTAAATGCTATAAACAGTTATATTCACCATATGCTTTCTCACATTCAACAACGGTTACCTCGGGACACAAAACATGGGTATGACTCAGACCATTAATCCTACCAATAAGCAGGTCTGGGGATAACAACATCATGAGTGACAGCCAGGGAGATGAGAAGGACCAATTCCAGGGCCCTCATCCCAGCGCTAGACCAGTGCTGATGCAGACACACAGGGCATCATCCACTTCAGGTAATGCCTACACTGAATAGCATGCCATTATCCGGATACCTTTGAGTGTGGTCGAGGAAGAAAAAAAAGTGATTGGCGGGTCATAATCATAACTCAAGAATAGCTCATGGAGGTGAAACTGTGGCTTAGGCCCTCTCACATTCTCCCTGAAGTGAACACAGCACATACTTTGATCATGCCCTCACCAGGCCAGAGCAGAGTCTTCACTAGACAGAGGGATGGAGGTATGGAGGGAAAAATGGAGGAAGGGAGAGGGGATACACCTCCAGTAGAAAGTACAGTCCATGAGCAAAAAATCATCCACAGACAAGGTTGAGTATTAGTTTCAACTGGCTTGATCTAATANTATATATTACTTATTTCAAAGTCTACCAAGTTTCGGCATGACATATCTGACATACAGTTGAAGTCGGAAGTTTACATACACCTTAGCCAAATACATTTAAACTCAGTTTCACAATTCCTGACATTTAAATCAGAGTAGAAATTAGCTTTTAGGTCAATTAGAATCACCACTATTTTATGTGAAATGTCAGAATAATAGTAGAGAATGATTTATTTCAGCTTTCATTTCTTTCATCACATTCCCAGTGGGTCAGAAGATTACATATATTCAATTAGTATTTGGTAAAATTGCCTTGTGTCAAACGTTTCAGGTAGCCTTCCACAAGCTTCCCACAATAAGTTGGGTGAATTTTGGCCCATTCCTCCTGACAGAGCTGGTGTAACTGAGTCAGGTTTGTAGGCCTCCTTGCTCACACATGCTTTTTCAGTTCTGCCCACATAGGATTGAGGTCAGGGCTTTGTGATGGCCACTCCAATACCTTGACTTTGTTGTCCTTAAGCCATTTTGCCACAACTTTGGAAGTATGCTTGATGTCATTGTCCATTTGGAAGACCCATTTGCGACCAAGCTTTAACTTCCTGACTGATGTCTTGAGATGTTGCTTCAATATATCCACACAATTTCCCTCCTCATGATGCCATCTATTTTGTGAAGTGCACCAGTCCTTCTCCTGCAGCAAAACACCCCCACAACATGATGCTGCCACCCCCGTGCTTCACGGTTGGGATGGTGTTCTTTGGCTTGCAAGCCTCCCCCGTTTTCCTCCAAACATAACAATGGTCATTATGGCCAAACAGTTCTATTTTTGTTTCTTTAGAACAGAGGACATTTCTCCAAAAAGTATGATCGTTGTCCCCATGTGCAGTTGCAAACCGTAGTCTGGCTTTTTTATGGCGGTTTTGGAGCAGAGGCTTCTTCCTTGAGGAGCGGCTTTTCAGGTTATGTCGATATAGGACTTGTTTTACTGTGGATATAGATACTTTTGTACCCGTTTCCTCCAGCATCTTCACAAGGTCCTTTGCTGTTGTTCTGGGATTGATTTGCACTTTTCGCACCAAAGTACGTTCCTCTCTAGGAGACAAAACGCGTCTCCTTCCTGAGCGGTATGACGGCTACATGGTCCCATGGTTTTTATACTTGCGTACTATTGTTTGTAGAGATGAACGTGGTACCTTCAGGTGTTTGGAAATTGCTCCCAGGGATGAAACAGACTTGTGGAGGTCTACAATTCTTTTTCAGAGGTCTTGGCTGATTTCTTTTGATTTTCCCATGATGTCAAGCAAAGAGGCACTGAATTTGAAGGTAGGCCTTGAAATATATCCACAGGTACACCTCCAATTGACTCAAATTATGTCAATTATCCTATCAGAAGCTTCTAAAGCCATGACATTTTCTGGAATTTTCCAAGCTCTTTAAAGGCACAGTCAACTTACTATATGTAAACTTCTGACCCACTGGAATTCAGTGAATTATAAGTGAAATAATCTGTAAACAAATGTTGGAAAAATTACTTGTGTCATGCACAAAGTAGATGTCCTAACCGACTTGCCAAAACTATAGTTTGTTAACAAGAAATTTGTGGAGTGGTTGAAAAACAAGTTTTAATGACTCCACCCTCAGTGTATGTAAACTTCCGACTTCGACTGTATCCGTCAGTGGCTCTTAAGCTCAGATTTATTGCCTGACCGAGGACACCCACTGACAGACACTTGAATTTCATTTCACATTTTAAACAGAGAAAGTCCAACCCAAACCAAACCCCCATCCACACAGATATAGATACCCTACTGTCTATGTGCAATCTGTCCCACATCTCACCTCTGAAGCCCCCCTGCTATTCCAATAGAACCCTCTGCATGCATGACCACACACTTACTTGCACTGTGGAGCTGATCTCGGCAGCAAAGCCTCCGGTGATTGGAGCCTCGTGACTGATAAGCAACCGTCCGGTCTTGGCCACCGACTGAAAAACAACACACACAGTCTGATCAATACAGTGTGACATCACCCATAGACAAAATCTATGGTTACTGTACACAGAATGTCTCTCCCCAGCCTGCCTGTGGTGTCTAAGTCAAGCATGTGGCAGGCAACGAGACAAGCATCATATTATGGTACCATGACAAATGTACAATGAGGTAGAGGGTGAACATGATTTGAGTATGCAAATACAGTTTGTAGCATGTTCTAACACAGGGGTTCACAACCGGAGGGTCCCCTATTTCACATTTGATACATTTTAGTACAGTTAGTGCAGTCAGCCCATAAGTAACAATTCATCACACAATGAATAGCTCCCCGGAGATAATAAATACTCAAACTTTCACACACACACATCCCGTTCTAACAGAATTTGTGTAGCATGTGTATGTGCCATAAGCGCTGGCCATTGCTTAAATAGCCTCAGACTCATAGTTAACCGGATAATTGTTCCACTTAATTTATTAACTAGGCTTCTTTTCATTTAAAAGTTTCAATTCGATAGCCAGAAAAGTCTGTATAGCCTTCTCCCAACTGAATGAACGATATGCATCTTCTAGTGATAGGACAGCCGCCTGTCAGTCATGACAGGGACACTGCTGGTTTGTCAGTCTGCTGTCTGTCCTCCTCTCGGTATCAGTGTTATTTTTGTGCGTTCTGGTTGGCGGCAGTTGAATTTCTTTTCACGGAGGGAGAACATGAGCATCATCCCCTGTGAGTGAATTTACACGTCCCATGTAATGTAAGTGGTAATGATGAGTTGAAATCCACGTAATTACTGTTCTGTGGCACATTCATTTATTTTCTTTCGGCCTGTTTCAAAGGCCTACTATAGCCAGCCACAGAGTTGGGTACAAAGGCAATTTACTGTGGTTTGATTGACGACCGAACTGCAAGTGTTGACTAGTTTATAAAAGGTGTCGCAATGACTGAATAAAGTCAATCTCCTATTTCCCTATGTTATTCATAAAATATACAACGTAGTTATACTGTATGTCCATGGTATCGCATCCGGAGAAGTAAACCAAAGATCTTGTTTGTATTTTCCTAGGAAAGCCCATTTCGAGACGTGACAGTGCCAATGACCCGTCAGTGTAGCCTACTGATGGGTTCTTTGCGAACGAACGGCTCTTTTTGACCTGATTTTTCAGGTGAACGGAACCGAATCGGTGAGAGCCGTTCATTGGGCTCCCTCATTTGCACTAACACATTGCATTCATACATTTTTATTTTATTTTTAGTTTATCATTTTTAAAGTCACGCCTTTCTTCTCAATACCACAACTCATTTTACGAATCTGGGAGGTAAAGTTGTTAAAGTATTCAATAACGTAGCTGTGTATTTCAGATGGAATCAAGGCATTAGAATGTACCAGAGGCCACCAAAATAGAACTCGTACTGCAAAATAAAATAAATTCACTGGGGGCATGCCATGTACTTAGGGAAAACACTGACAGTGTGTGTGTGTGTGTGTGTGTGGGGGGGGGTTAGTGGTGAAGTGCTGAAGGTGCTCTGTAAGGGGAGTGGGCGTATCACATACCACTGCTCTGCCATATCACTGTTCACAAGGGGGAATGAGACGGGGGTCTTAAACAGCGGGCTACTTATGTTATTGTGGGGTGACATCACTGTGTAGGCTAGTGTGAAACTCTATGCTATGGAAACATACAGGCTAGCTAAGCGGCGCTTTCATACTCCTAATTTTAAGACTTTCTTGTGCTTTCTTTCAGGGACTCTTGTCAATTGTTTTTATAAATTCATAACCAAATAATTGCTTCTCATCAGAAACTGGGTCAGATCATATTTGGATTACAATTTAATTATCTAATTGACTAGATAAGATACAACCTTTCAAAAACACACAGTTCAAAGCTCAACAAAGGACAATATCAGGGGATGGAATATTTTCAGGGAGCAGAACCAAAAAACGGAAAATATATATATATTTTTCAAGGAACAGAAACAGAACCTGGAACGAAAATGATCCATACTGTTCTGGAACAGAACCGTTACTTTAAAAGCTTGGGAAATGGTTAATACAAGTTGTGCCACAACAATGTTTCCAGTCCCACAAAATAAAACGCAACAAAGCGCCTATGCAATGCCCTCACTCTGTAACTCAGAACATCATTCAAGTGTCTGCCTACAAGCTGAAAATCTTTGCCAGTGTGTGTGCGCGTGTGTTTAGGCTACCTGACCCTCCGAAGTACAGGCTACTGTACTGATGTACAAGCATGATTCAGAAGATAGGGCGAGAGATTTGAAATGAGATAGAGAAGTATGGATGAACTTTTTCAATGCTAGTTAGGGATACTATAGGCCTAGTTATTACGTTTCAAGTTGGATTTAATAACTACAAAAAGGTAAGACGTGTTTTGATTCTGGTGCCGCTCTGCACACACAAGCTTCTTAGCTAGCTAGCTAGCTCAAAATGACATTCAAAGTTCCTCCATAGAAGAAACTCCTCCTAGATAGAATTCTGTGGACCTAATTCAAATAATGCGTGTCATAACAAGATGCCCAGTGCTTCAAGCCTCTTCTCAACACTCTCCCCCTCTTTCATCACCCGCAAAATTTCTGTCGCATCTTGCGCCATAGTATACACTTGTCTGTCCATCATGCATGTAAACAACTAGCTTGCCTGCTCTATCCACACTGACTGGTAAAGTAATTTAATTAGTTAATGTAAACAAATAAATAAAACAAATTCACAAGTAACTTTTTTTTGTGGTCGAACCGGTTCAGAACTTTATTTTGCTGGTTGGAACAGTGGAATGGAACAAACAGTTTGATTGCATGGCCAGGCTTTGTTTGCATGGCCAGCCTTTGTGTAGTATGGATGTTGGAGAGCAGTAGGATGTGTTCTTTTGAAATGCTATTGGGGTTTGATTTAGGCTGGTAGGCAACGAGCTGGATGACATGCTGAGAGAGCAGGATGATCATGGAGATCACATCTCTCAGGCTGTTCATCTGGCTTTATTGTAAACCCTACTTTACAGCAGCAGCAGGACAAAGAATAGTAGGTTACGGTGGAGGAAGAAGAGTTGGAGGAGGAAGATGCAACAGACCACAGCGTATATAACTAACACTATCGTATATAGTCTGATCTCATCCAAACCTTGTCTGTCTCTCCTTAACTCCATCTCTGCTCCATCGTCTCCAAATTACATCGCTCTATCCTCAATAGATTATTTCCCTACTCTTGATTAGGAGACAAATACTGGTATAGCAATTATAATTGAAGGAAGTACAGTTAGCTACTCCATCAATCCAGGCTGTAAAAACCTGCTAGTGTTGTGTGGTAGTAATAGACTGGTTCAGCTGAAGTGTTTCTATTGGATGGTGCAGCCCTGAGCTATAGCTGTGAGTGGAGCGGAATTCCTTCTCTGGAATGAGAATATTGTTTCCACAGAGATAATGGACTACACTGACAAAGCTGTGATTCCCTCATTCCCCTATACAAGAGGGTCTACTGCAGGCATGTGACACACTGCAACTAGAACAGACAGGAGGAAAATTATCACCTGGCTCCTCCACCTTCTAAACCAGTAAGCACTGCAGTTGAGTAAGCACTGCAGTTTATATACAACGTTATTTTTTGTTTGGTGTGGGGACTCCTGACCTCACGCAAAACATACCCTAGAAATATGCAACACATGGATATAGAAAGATACAAAAACATAGCTTAATTTGCTTACACCAAAGGACAACAGATACAGTTTCAGAACCAAAAGCATTCTGGGCTTCTTTGATGTTAAAGAGGCTGGTTGAGTGTTTGTTTACATCGCTGGGGTCCCTGGTTTGGTTGTGACACATTGACTCGGTCAGAGACCACATACTAATATGGGGATCTCACCATGACAGTCTCTTCCAATAGTCAACCTATTGGAAGAATGCCTGCTTTGACAGCCATGGCATTTCTAGGTATGGCACTCCGGTTGAGAGTAGGACTGTCCAATCACTCATATTGTGTGATCAGGAATAGATTTTTGTACCATCCCTTTAAAATAATAATTGCCATTAGATTTGTAACCTTGTCTACTGAGCTTGAGTAACTGGCTACCAGGTGAAATACCTTAAAAATACCCTTTTCACATAAAAAATACAGCACAGCAGGCTATATCATTTTGCTATAAAGAGTTGGAAATTGGGAGAACCAGAGGGTAACGGTGCCTGGCTAAAAGGTAACGCAGAGAGCAAATCAGGCAAGGGGTGAGAGAGGGCACCAATATCATGTTGTGAAATGTTACGGAATATGACTCACAGGTAGATGAATAAGTGAGGCTACCGCCCAATTCCCTGCAGCTAAATAGACCCCAGTCCTCCTGCTTGTTGTCACACACACACAAAGACAGAGATTTTGTTTAAATAAGCGTTTCACTTCACCTCTAAACACTAGGGGCTGCCTCTACCTCAGTTAGTGCCAGGAGTGGAGCTGCATACCATACTCCAACACAAACACATTCTTCAGATGCTTCTGACAAAGGCAGCAGCGCTGTTATTTCAATATCGTGAGATAGAATTTCACCCCCCGGGGGCCAGGGAATCGAATGACCCATTTAGTAATCACACTCCAAATGGCTTCTGGATTTCTGCATTAATAGGTGGGACGGTGGTTTGGGAAAGCCTGTCCCTATTCTGATGTGTGATTGTCACTGTGATTCCAGTGCATGCTGTGACAATAATGGACAAGACAAAATGTATCTATTCACGTCTGGCCCACACCGCAGGGGTATTACTGAATGTAAAATCCTGGACTACTGTTGGACTACTACTACTAAAATGTTGGACTACTACTACCGTCTACGCCTGCGTCTTCCGACTGTCTGCGCCTAGCCCGCATCTGCCGACTGCCCACCCGAGTCTTCCGACTGTCCGCGCCTGCCCGCCCGCTTTTTCCGACCGTCTGCGCCTGCGTCTTCCGACCGTCCGCACCTGCCCGCCCGCGTTTTCAGACTGTCCGCACCTAGCCCGCGTCTGCCAGCTGCCCGCCCACGTCTGCCGACTGCCCGCCCGCGTCTGCCGCCCGCCCGCCCGCCCGCGTCTACAGACTGCCTGTTCCGGCTCGCCTGGTCGGTCCCCCGCCTGTCGGTCGGTCCCCCGCCTTTTCTTCGTATTCCAATTATCAGTGTCCCGTCTGTCTCGCTCTCTCAGTGTCTGGCACACAGCGCTATTAAAAAGGGCAAATACCATGGCGGCTTCTGTCAGGCCTCTGATTATTTTAATTTTATTTAACCTTTATTTACAGTGAGGGAAAAAAGTATTTGATCCCCTGCTGATTTTGTACGTTTGCCCACTGACAAAGAAATTATCAGTCTATAATTTTAATGGTACGTTTATTTGAACAGTGAGAGACAGAATAACAACAACAAAAAATCCAGAAAAACGCAAGTGAAAAATTTTATAAATGGAATTGCATTTTAATGAGGGAAATAAGCATTTGACCCCCTCTCAATCAGAAAGATTTCTGGCTCACAGGTGTCTTTTATACAGGTAACGAGCTGAGATTAGGAGCACACTTAAAGGGAGTGCTCCTAATCTCAGATTGTTACCTGTATAAAAGACACCTGTCCACAGAAGCAATCAATCAATCAGATTCCAAACTCTCCACCATGGCCAAGACCAAAGAGCTCTCCAAGGATGTCAGGGACAAGATTGTAGGCCTACACAAGGCTGGAATGGTCTACAAGACCATCGCCAAGCAGCTTGGTGAGAAGGTGACAACAGTTGGTGTGATTATTCACAAATGGAAGAAACACAAAAGAACTGTCAATCTCCCTCGGCCTGGGGCTCCATGCAAGATCTCACCTCGTGGAGTTGCAATGATCATGAGAACGGTGAGGAATCAGCCCAGAACTACACGGGAGGATCTTGTCAATGATCTCAAGGCAGCTGGGACCATAGTCACCAAGAAAACAATTGGTAATACACTACGCTGTGAAGGACTGAAATCCTGCAGCGCCCGCAAGGTCCCCCTGCTCAAGAAAGCACATATACATGCCCGTCTGAAGTTTGCCAATGAACATCTGAATGATTCAGAGGACATCTGGGTGGTCAGATGAGACCAAAATGGAGCTTTTTGGCTTCAACTCAACTCGCAGTTCTTTGAGGAGGAATGCTGCCTATGACCCCAAGAGCACCATGCCCACCGTCAAACATGGGAGGTGGAAACATTATGCTTTGGGGATGTTTTTCTGCTAAGGGGACAGGACAACTTCACCGCATCAAAGGGACGATGGACGGGGCCATGTACCGTCAAATCTTGGGTGAGAACCTCCTTCCCTCAGCCAGGGCATTGAAAATGGGTCGTGGATTGGTTTCCAGCATGACAATGACCCAAAACGCACGGCCAAGGCAACAAAGGAGTGGCTCAAGAAGAAGCACATTAACTTCTTAGGGAGCAGCGCATGAGGTGACCGTTTTGGAGACCCTGGCGTGCCTAAAGTAAAATGCCTCCCATTCAGGCCCAGAAAATAGGATATGCACATATTTAGTACCATTGGATAGGAAACACTCTGAATTTTCTAAATGTGTTAACCATTTGTCTGTGAGTAAAACAGAACGGATATGGCAGGCGAAACCCCGAGGAATTTCTGTCCTGGAAAAAGTGGTTTTGACAGAGTGCCTCATTTGGAACCCCTCCCTTATGAAAATGCCCATATAAGGGCATATGAATGCAGTACCTATCGTTTCCTCTGGATGTCAACAGTCTCGAGACACTGTTCAGATTTTTATTAGATGCATTAGAGCAGAGAAGAAGAGGAATCAGGAAGTGTCTCCTCAGATGTCCTATACAAGACAACGCGCGCTCCCGCCAGGCTCGTCCTTATCGCAGTTTATATTCCGGTTGAATTATTATAGTAAATATACATAAAAGTGTTCCTAAGGATACATTAAAAAGGATGTTTGATTGTTCTTGGACAAGTTTATAGGTATAAGTTGAACGAGTTCTCTTCACGTTTCAATGGAGGAGTGGAGGCTGTAGTTTCTGAATATAAATGCGCGAACCAAACAGAGATTTATGGATATAATACATTCCTTTTTCTAACAAAAGAACCATGGATTGTCTTCGTTGGACACTTGGGAAGCCATCAGCAGAAGTTCTTCAACAGGTAATTGATTTGTTTTCGCTGTGAAATGTGTTTTGTGTGAACCGTGAAGGCTAATGAATTCATGGTAATGGGAAAAATAGTGAAGGTGCTACCCTCAAACAATCGAATGTGGTGCTTTCGCCGTAAAGCCTTTTTGAAATCTGACAACGCTGTGATATTGCCAAGAAACATAGCTTTTGATGAGTATGAAACACTTGTATATTGGTGCATGTTTAATAATTCAACTTTTGGATTTTGAATTTGGCGCCTTGCATTTCACCTGGTAGTGTCGGGAGTGGGGCGGTAGACTGATAATTTCTTTGTCAGTGGGCAAATGTACAAAATCAGCAGGGGATCAAATACTTTTTTCCCCTCACTGTAACTAGGCAAGTCAGTTAAGAACAAATTCTTATTTACAATGACGACCAAGGAACAGTGGGTTAACTGTCTTGTTCAGGGGCAGAACGACAGATTTTTACCTTGTCAGCTCGGGGATTTGATCTAGCAACCTGTTGGTTACTAGTCCAACGCTCTAACCACTAGGCTACCTACCGAACACTGGCACTGTCCTACTCACTCATCTCAAATCACTGCCTCACCCAGACACTTTTCTTGGACACACACACAATCTATGACAGTAGTATACTCATTTACTCAAACATAGTAATTATGGACGGACCTTTAACCCTGACTCTTCAGAGGAGCCAGTGACCCTTTCTCAGTAGCACACTACCGATTTATTTCACTCATCAAAACCAGTGTTTCATGTTGGTGAACATGGACCCAATGTCGTAATGTCAAGTTGCCTTATATAGACAGTGGTGGAGCCACTGCAGCGGGCCCAAATATGAGCAGTAGGCTTTTTCAAAATGAGAATTATACGCTTGGAGCAATGAGAGCACACGAACATGCCATGAATCTCACTGTACACTCCAGCCAGACAAAGACAGGCATGCATACTGACAGGAGGCTTTTATCGCTACAATTTAACTACTTGTACGGTGGCCTGATGAGTCAATGTGTGTGCGTGTGTGTGTGTGTGTGTGTGTGAGAGAGCAGAGAGAGAAGGAGAGGGAGATGAGGAGAGGAAGAGTGGATTAGAGTGTGTGTGATGCGTGTAATCAAGACTCAAGTAGAGCTTTCAAAAACCTCTGAGACGATAAATCTCGTCCACCTCCTATATGAAAGAGTAACGAGTGAGAAGAGGAAGACCAGAAGGTAACGGGGGAAATGTGGAGAAATTAAAATAAGAGGAAAGAAAGCGTGAAAGAAGAGAGGGAAAGGAAGGTAAATCTGAGAGAAGCGATGAAAGGCAGAAATGGATGGAGTGTAGAAAGTAGGCAGAGTTGGGTGGATGGTGAGAACCCAGAGTCATCCGACTGACTCTGGGTTCTCACCATCCACCCAACTCTGCCTACCTTCTACACTCCTCCATCCATTTCTGCCTTTGGGGGGAGAGCAGAAAGGAGGAGAGCATAGAGAGAGAGAGTGGTGTATGGTGGGAAAGAGGTTAATGTCCTCTCTGGAAAATATGGAAGACTTAAAAGAAAGTGATGAAAGGGGAGAGAGAGAAGGAAGGGGAAGGAAGGGAAGGCAGAAAGAAGAGATGACAGAAAGAGGGTGGCAAGAGAGCGTGAGAAAATATAAATGGAATTGAATGGATGTCCATTGTAGTCATTCTATTTCAATAGGTGGGACAGAGGGGTTAATGTCCACTCTGGGTCTGTCGCGTCGCAGTCCCGGCCTGGGAGGAGGAAGGTCCTGGCCATCGGGTGGCGACAGTGGTGGCTGCACTTTACTGCTCATTGTGCTGCAGGGCTGTCATTAACCCGGGACCGCTTGCTGGAGAGGGAATGTCATGTTTACAGGCGTTCCCATACACACCCAACATAATGAGCAGCGCTCAGCTTCACGCTACTCTGCCTTGGAGTCCCAGGCCATGCAGCCTACGCTCCGGTCCCAACCACACTACCACCAACCAATATGCAGCCAGCCCAGCCAGCTAACCCAGTAGCACAGCCTTCAGGCTTGTGCCCACTCAGTCTAACTCTGCCTCAGGGTCACTGGGTCCACCCATATAGACACGGTTGTAGGCTAAAATTCGTCTTTCAAATAGAAACTTGCCAGGAAATCAATTGTTGCAGTTTAACCTCAACTGATTGACAGTTCTATTATCGCCCAAGACCTGCCAATATTGCAACTCCACACGCTACACCTTTTCTGATGGCAGTTCAATCGATTTTCCTGGCTGCTTTGAAAATCTTCAGAAGCCGATATTGATGTCTGCAGGAAAGCAGAATGAAAGAGACACACAAAGTACAACCCCAAACTGATCATGGACTCTCACTCTGTAGGACTATGTGCAGTCAGAGAAGCGAACAAACAATGTGTTTCATATTGCCAAAAGTCCAACACAATAAGTTGTATATATTAGGAGAAACTTTTTATAAAATGCACTAGTGAGATCTAGCCTATACTTCACATGGCTAAGTTGGTACATAAATAGCAGGGTTGACAACAACAAAATCCAGCACACACGCTACACACAAAAAAACATCCCGGGAGAGTCGCCAGTGCACTTGCAAGAAAAAGCTCCCCGCGTTTTCCCCAACCCTTCTCTTCCACAGGGCACTCCGTCAAAACCCCGGGACAGGACGTGAATATAGTGAACCCTGCCACCAGCGAGGAGTTGTGGCCCTGTTGGGCTTTGAGTCGCCCTGCTCACCCTGTAATCGCCACCGCCGGGTCCTAACTCACACCTCCGTCTTGAGATGACAAATGGTAGTCGCGGCGCAGCTTGACTTGTTACTCAGTCCTTTTAAGTGGCGCTGCACGATTAGCGAGAGGGGTGAGTGGGAGGCCAGTTAAAGCACAGAGAGTGGGAAAAATGCTTGCGCGCACACACACACACACACACACACACACACACGAGAACAGTCTCAGGCACTTGGCCCTTGTCCAAGCCTGCCTACAGAGAGAGGAGTCAGGACACCAGGGGAGACCTCAGACAGAAATAACTCCCGACATCCCATAAAGGCCCATTAAACCCAATTACACTACCTTTCTGCCCTTAAACCATAATGCCATCAACAACTCGGAGCACGGAGCACAGGACCTGACGAACAGCTCTGATAGGGCATGAGCAGTTGGGAAATGTAACAAAGGGGGAGTTTAACTTGTGTCATATGATCACGTTCTCTGTAGCCGATGCGAGTACGACCTTTAAACAGGTTAACATTCTCAAGGCTGCAGGGCCAGATGGATTACCAGGACGCGTGCTCAGAGCATGCGCTGACCAGCTGGCAAGTGTCTTCACTGACATTTTCAACATCTCTCGGACCCAGTCTGTAATACCTACATATTTCAAGCAAACCACCATAGTCCCTGTGCCTAAGAATGCTAAGGTAACCTGTCTGAATGACTACCCCCTCATAGCATGAAATGCTGGTCATAGCTTACATCAACACAATCATCCCAGAAAACCCAGATCAACAGATCCACAGATGACGCAATCTATACTGCACTTCACACTGCCCTTTCCCACCTGGACAAAAGGAACACCTGTGTGAGAATGCTGTTTATTGACTACAGCTCAGCATTCAACTCCATAGTTCCCTCAAATCTCATTGCTAAGCTAAGGACCCTGGGACTAAACACTTCCCTCTGCAACTGGATCCTGGACTTCCTGAGCAGCTGTCCCCAGGTGGTAAGAGTAGGTAACAACACATCCTCAACACAAGGACCCCTCAGGGGTGCGTGCCCAGTCCCTTCCAGTACTCCCTGTTCACCCATGACTGCATGGCCTAGCATGACTCCAACACCATCATTAAGTTTGCCAACGACAACAGTGGTAGGGCTGATCACTGACGACAATGAGACAGAGGTCAGAGACCTGGCAGTGTGGTGATCAAGACAAAGGAGAAGATTGTGGACTACAGGAAAGGGAGGACCGAGCATGCCCCCATTCTCATCAACAGGGCTGTAGTGGAGCAGGTTGAGAGATTCAAGTTCCTTAGTGTCCACATCACCAACAAACTATCATGATCCAAACACACCAAAACAGTCATAAAGAGGGCACGACCATGCCTATTCCCCCTCAGGAGACTGAAAAGATTTGGCAGGGGTCCTCAGATCCTCAAAAATGTCTACAGCTGCACTATCGAGAGCATCATGATTGGTTGCATCACCGCCTGGTATGGCAACTGCTCGGCCTCTGACCGTAAGGCACTACGGAGGATAGTGCGTACGGCCCAGTACATCACTGGGGCCAACCTTCCTGCCATCAGGACCTCTATACAGGGCGGTGTAAGAGGAAGGCCCTAAAAATTACCAGACTCCAGCCACCCTAGTCATAGACTGTTCTCTCTGCTACCGCACAGCAAGTGGTACCAGAGCGCCAAGTCTAGGTCTAAAAGGCTTCTTAACAGCTTCTACCCCCAAGCTATGAGACTCCTGAACAGCTAATCAAATGGCTACCTGGACTATTTGCATTGTCTCCCCCTCCCCCCACCCCCATTTTTACACTTCTGCTACTCTCTATTTATTATCTATGCATATTCACTTTACCTCTACCTCAATTACCTCGACTAACCTGTGCCCCCTGCACATCGACTCTGTACCAGTAGCCCCTGTATATAGCCTCGCTACTGCAAATTTTATTGTGGCTCTTTAATTATTAGCTATTTCGCTATTTTCTTATTTATTTTTTAAATTTACTTTAGTAAATAGTTTAACAATTAAGGGCTTGTAAGTCAGCATTTCACTGTAAGGTGAATACCTGTTGTATTCGGCACATGTGACAAATACAATTTTATTTGAATGTCCCGTTAAACAGATTCCCACCCTCCCTTCCTCATAACAGCCGTCTCTCGCACTATTTTTTCCACTCAGGCATGTTGCTACCAGTCCATGCTCCAAGCTGATCTTAATCTGTCCAGACCCCTATCAAAAAGTCTCCTATCGCCGAGTGGAAAACTGACGACCCAGCAGCCCATCAAATGTTAAGTGGCTTCTGCTTTCACAGGTTCAATCTCAAAAGAACACCATCAGCCCCTGCCGTAAGTGCTGGTTGTGCCAACTTATGAAAACAAAAACAGGGAAAACCCAGCAGTGTAGTGTAATGGGGAATTGGTGGCTCATTATTGACCAGGCCTATTCTCCATCACTGTGTGTGTGTGTGTGTGTATGTGTGTGTGTGTGCGCGCACGTGCCTGCATCTTTGCCAATGTGTGTGCATCACTCAGTTGTTTACAGTAGGGTTGTCTCACAGCACCCGCACTGACTGTATCAGTGGCCAGTTAGACCACTTTAGATTCAATGTGCACCACATCCCCGAATTCCTCCAGGAAAAAGCACCTCCAAAGAAAGGATAAAGAGCCCCTTGTTCCTCTCACCCTTTTTTTAATGCCTCTGTGTGGATTTAGCAAATGTAAGCCTGGCCTCCGCTAGAAGGTGACACAGAGAGGAATTCTAGAAATGTCCAGTGCCGAGGAGAGGAATGTAGAACGCTGGCTGCAGCCTGGAAAGTAAATGGGAAAGCAGTGTGTGTGAGTGATAGAGAGAGCAGGAAAAAGTGATGAGAGAGAGCCTGAATGAAGAGATGGAGATCAAGAGACACCAGACACCATATTATCTCACAAACAGTGTTGAAACAAAGGCAGTCAAAATCTAATCAACAATGGGCTTAAAATAACACTATGGATAAAACTTATTTCACCCGAATAAGTCCCTGTAGTCTGAAAAACTCCTCACCAGTCCACCACAGGCCTAAGCCTCTGGCAGTGTCGGGTTACACCCTACTTTCACCAGGCAGCGAGCGATAGAGCCACCACCGAAAAACAACCATGAGTCATTTGCCACTGATATAACCGCCGAAACATCACCACAGTAAGGACACATGACAAAGTTATGACATACTGGGCCAGACCAGAGTGCTGTATTAATATTGTAATTACAAACATTGGCTACAACAATAAATATGTAGGAGCCAGCCCCAAAACCACTGGGCTCTTTCTTCGTGTGACATTTCTCTAGTGATTGTTTCCCGTGTCTTTCGGCCTATGACGGACCAAAGATATTATAGAGTAAGTGCGACCCAGTAAGCAGATACAGGCTCTAACCTTGGCCCTGCCAGGGGAGAGCGTCTGCTAATCATCAGCTGCCGGCTAGATTAGCAAAACAAACTAAAAGCTGGTCACATAACTGGATATCCCAGATTCGCTCAATGTACATACTCGACACAGGGCATTTAAACTCAGCTGCTCTTCAGAAGCAAAAAGGACACAAAATGTGAAATAACTCAAAAGCTAAAAGACCTGTAGGACATAGCCATGACTTTCGGGGCGAAGGCTCCATCAGATTGGTCCGCTCAGGGGCCGGAACCAAATCTCCGGCTTTGCATGCCAATCCTGACCGTGCGCCTGGGACCACAGGTCTCTGAGCAACGGGAGTAGTCATGGGTCCCTGCCCAAAAGACGAATGATCTCTGCGAACCAAGGTTGCTTGGGCCAACGGGGAGCTACAAGAAATCAAAACAAGCTCTCCAGGAACAACCAGCTCCACGGGGGGAAATGTGTAAAGGAGGGGCCGAGAATACTGGTGCACCAGTGCATCAGTTTCCAACGAAGCGCTCAGGTCTTTGAGAGAAACAGACAAAGCGTGCTTCTTCGTGATGTGTAAAGATCTACATTGGCCCTGCCGAATACTCCACATACAGTGGGGCAAAAAGTATTTAGTCAGCCACCAATTGTGCAAGTTCTCTCACTTAAAAAGATGAGAGAGGCCTGTAATTTTCATCATAGGTACACTTCAACTATGACAGACAAAATGAGGGAAAAAAATCCAGAAAATCACATTGTAGGATTTTTTATGAATTTATTTGCAAATTATGGTGGAAAATAAGTATTTGGTCACATACAAACAAGCAAGATTTCTGGCTCTCACAGACCTGTAACTTCTTTTTTGAGAGGCTCCTCTGTCCTCCACTCGTTACCTGTATTAATGGCACCTGTTTGAACTTGTTAT
>QNTS01000498.1:381188-408688 GCA_003317085.1 Hucho hucho | reverse complement strand
ACGTGAAAAATGTTATAAATGGAATTGCATTTTAATGAGGGAAATAAGTATTTGACCCCCTCTCAATCAGAAAGATTTCTGGCTCCCAGGTGTCTTTTATACAGGCAACGAGCTGAGATTAGGAGCACACTCTTAAAGGGAGTGCTCCTAATCTCAGCTTGTTACCTGTATAAAAGACACCTGTCCACAGAAGCAATCAATCAATCAGATTCCAAACTCTCCACCATGGCCAAGACCAAAGAGCTCTCCAAGGATGTCAGGGACANCTCGGCCTGGGGCTCCATGCAAGATCTCACCTCGTGGAGTTGCAATGATCATGAGAACGGTGAGGAATCAGCCCAGAACTACACGGGAGGATCTTGTCAATGATCTCAAGGCAGCTGGGACCATAGTCACCAAGAAATCAATTGGTAACACACTACGCCGTGAAGGACTGAAATCCTGCAGCGCCCGCAAGGTCCCCCTGCTCAAGAAAGCACAAATACATGCCCGTCTGAAGTTTGCCAATGAACATCTGAATGATTCAGAGGACAACTGGGTGAAAGTGTTGTGGTCAGATGAGACCAAAATGGAGCTCTTTGTTATCAACTCAACATTGTTTGGAGGACTTAGAGAAGATCTGCAAAGAGGAGTGGGACAAAATCCCTCCTGAGATGTGTGCTAACCTGGTGGCCAACTACAAGAAATGTCTGATCTCTGTGATTGCCAACAAGGGTTTTGCCACCAAGTACTAAGTCATGTTTTGCAGAGGGGTCAAATACTTATTTCCCTCATTAAAATGCAATTCCATTTATAACATTTTTCACATTCGTTTTTCTGGATTTTTTTGTTGTTATTCTGTCTCTCACTGTTCAAATAAACCTACCATTAAAATTATAGACTGATCATTTCTTTGTCAGTGGGCAAACGTACAAAATCAGCAGGGGATCAAATACTTTTTTCCCTCACTGTACATTATGTGGTATTGTGTGTAGGCCAGTGACATAACAATAAAAAAAAAAATTTAATTCAGACTGTAATGTGGAAAAAGTCAAGAGGTGTGAATAAGTTCTGAAGGCACTGTATATGGTATTATTAAATACATTGATATTAGGCCTACTGATTTGATTAAAGTGTCAAAACTGGAGTAGTCAACTGTTGCGTTCGGTGTAACAAAGCCCATCGCAATTTAATCTATTTTAAATTCTAGCTGTAACACACCAAACGTGGAAAAAGTCAACGTGTGTGAATACTTTCTGAATGCTCTGTAAGTATAGAACGGGGGTAAAGTCTCGACTGCTTTTCGGAACCAGGAAATACCGGCTGCACCAGCCGTCCTGGATCCGACATAAAAACCACTGATTGCCCACGCCTGTAAACGGGAGGATATTACCTCCCTCAAAACGGGCACTGAATCCTCGGGAACAGCTGAGGTGATGACCCTGCAGAAGCGTGGGGGACGCGCAACAAATTGTAGCCTGTACCCCAAATCAAAGTTAAGTCACGTACAAAGATTTTCAGATGTTATCGCAAGGACAGCGAAATGCTTGTGTTTCTAGTTCCAAAAGTTCAGTAATACAATACACACATAATCCAAAAAGTTACAAGAAATTAAGAAATATCAGAATGAGCAATGTCCAGAATATAAATATATTCTACCCAGGCTGCCAACCCAAACCTTGTCATTGTAGTATTGTTGTTTTGTTTATATTGCATATATTAACATTGTATTATATTAAGTGTTTTGCTAGTTTAGGATTTTACTATTTGATAATTATTTGATGTTATGATTGTAAATTGGTTTACAATTCAGTCTGACTGAGAAACCAATAAAAACTCCTCCAGAACATTCCCTATTCATCCCCCACCCATCCCAATGCCTCCCACTCACATCACCTTGAGAGGAAGATTTTAACCCACTTAACCCCAAAAGATTTCACCATCATTGTAAAGCCCTAGTTATATAGTTGCTTTGACAAGGACATTTCTGAAGATTATTATATATTTTGTGTGATTAGAGATATACATTTACACTTGCCCCTCATTTTAGGTAAAACCCTGTCAACTGAACACTTGGTTTTAATATGGTGAAACAATTCCTTGTTAAAAGATTTTTTCAAAAGAAACATTGAACATTAATAGTAAAATCATAGTGTAAAAGCAGGTGAGCACTTTTCTTAAATTTGAGCTCTTGAGATGGGAAAACATGACTTATGAAGTGGAACGTGATCTTACAACATAATATTAAAATTAGGTGAAATACATACACACACATATACACATATACATATACACATACAGTTGAAGTCGTAAGTGTACATACACTTAGACTCGTTTTTCAACCACTCCACAAATGTCTTGTTAACAAACTATAGTTTTGGCAAGTTGTTTAGGACATCTACTTTGTGCATGACACAAGTAAGCTTACCAACAAATGTTTACAGACTATTTAGATTATTTCCCTTATAATTCATTGTATCACAATTTCAGTGGGTCAGAAGTTTACATACACTAAGTTGACTGCAACTTTAGCTTGGAAAATTCCAGAAAATTATGTAATGGCTTTAGAAGCTTCTGACAGGCTAATTGACATCATTTGAGTCAATTGGAGATGTACCTGTGGATGTATTTCAAGGCCTACCAAACTCAGTGCCTCTTTGCTTGACATCATGGGAAAATCAAAAGAAATCAGCCAAGACCTCAGAAAAAAAATTGCATACCTCCACAAGTCTGGTTCATCCTTGGGAGCAATTTCCAAACGCCTGAAGGTACCACGTTCATCTGTACAAAAAATAGTACGCAAGTATAAACACCATGGGACCACGCAGCCGTCATACCGCTCAGGAAGGAGACACGTTCTGTCTCCTGGAGATGAACGTACTTTGGTGCGAAAAGTGCAAATCAATCCCAGAACAACAGCAAAGGACCTTGTTAAGATGCTGGAGGAAACACGTACAAAAGTATCTATATCCACAGTAAAATGAGTCCTATATCGACATAACCTGAAAGGCCACTCAGCAAGTAAAAAGCCACCGCTCCAAAACCGCCATAAAAAAGCCAGACTACAGTTTGCAACTGCACATGGGGACAACGATCATACTTTTTGGAGAAATGTCCTCTGGTCTGATGAAACAAAAATATAACTGTTTGGCCATAATGACCATCATTATGTTTGGAGGAAAAGGGGGGAGGCATGCAAGCTGAAGAACACCATCCCAACCGTGAAGCATGGGGGTGGCAGCATCATGTTGTGGGGGTGCTTTGCTGCAGGAGGGACTGGTGCACTTCACAAAATAGATGGCATCATGAGGAAGGAAAATTATGTGGATATACTGAAGCAACATCTCAAGACATCAGTCAGGAAGTTAAAGCTTGGTCGCAAATGGGTCTTCCAAATGGACAATGACCCAAAGCATACTTCCAAAGTTGTGGCAAAATGGCTTAAGGACAACAAAGTCAAGGTATTGGAGTGGCCATCACAAAACCCTGACCTCAATCCTATAGAAAATTTGTGGGCAGAACTGAAAAGGCGAGTGCGAGCAAGGAGGTCTACAAACCTGATGCAGTTACACCAGCTCTGTCAGGAGGAATGGGCCAAAATTCACCAAACTTATTGTGGGAAGCTGGTGGAAAGCAACCCAAAACGTTTGACCCAAGTAAAACAATTTAAAGGCAATGCTACCAAATACTAATTGAGTGTATGTACACTTCTGACCCACTGGGAATGTGATGAAATTAATAAAAGATGAAATAAATAATTCTCTCTACTATTATTCTGACATGTCACGTTCTTAAAAATAAAGTGGTGATCCTAACTGACCATAGACAGGGAATTTTTACAAGGATTAATTGTCAGGAATTGTGAAAACCTGAGTTTAAATGTATTTGGCTAAGGTGTACGTAAACTTCCAACTTCAACTGTACAGCCGTGGCCAAAAGTTTTGAGAATGACACAAATATTAATTTCCACAAAGTTTGCCGCTTCAGTGTCTTTAGATTTGTCAGATGTTACTATGGAATACTGAAGAATAATTACAAGCATTTCATAAATGTCAAAGGCTTTTATTGACAATTACATGAAGTTGATGCAAACAGTCAATATTTGCAGTGTTGACCCCAATCTGCCCTGGCATGCTGTCAATTAACTTCTGGGCCACATCCTGACTGATGGCAGCCCATTCTTGGAGTGGGTGAGCCCACTCCCTTGGCTGAGAAGCAACCCCACACATTAATGGTCTCAGGATGCTTTACTGTTGGCATGTCATAGGACTGATGGTAGCGCTCACCTTGTCTTCTTCGGAAAAGCTTTTTCCGGATGCCCCAAACAATTGAAAGGGGGATTCAGAGAAAATTACTTTACCCCAGTCCTCAGCAGTCCAATCTCTGTACCTTTTGCAGAATATCAGTCTGTCCCTGATGTTTTTCCTGGAGAGATGTGGCTTTGTTGCTGCCCTTCTTGACACCAGGCCATCCTCTAAAAGTATTTGCCTCACTGTGCGTGCAGATGCACTCACACCTGCCTGCTGCCATTCCTGAGCAAGCTCTGTACTGGTGGTGCCCCGATCCGGCAGCTGAATCAACTTTTGGAGACGGTCCTGGCGCTTGCTGGACTTTCTTGGGCTTTCTTCACAACAATTGAACCGCTCTCCTTGAAGTTCTTGATGATCCGATAAATGGTTGATTTAGGTGCAATCTTACTGGCAGCAATAACCTTGCCTGTGAAGCCCTTTCTATGCAAAGCAATGATGACGGCACGTGTTTCCTTGCATGTAACCATGGTTGACAGAGGGAAAACAATGATTCCAAGCACCACCCTCCTTTTGAAGCTTCCAGTCTGTTATTCGAACTCAATCAGCATGACAGAGTGATCTCCAGCCTTGTCCTCGTCAACACTCACACCTGTGTTAACGAGAGAATCACTGACATGATGTCAGCTGGTACTTTTGTGGCAGGGCTGAAATGCAGTGGAAATGTTTTTTGGGGATTCAGTAAATTTGCATGGCAAAGAGGGACTTTTCAATTCATCTGATCACTCTTCATGACATTCTGGAGTATATGTAAATTGCCATCATACAAACTGAGGCAGCAGACTGAAAATTTATGTGTCATTCTCAAAACTTTTGGCCACGACGGTACGTACGTACGTACGTACACACACACACACACACACACACACACACACACACACACACACACGGCAAAAAAATAAATGTCCTCTCACTGTCAACTGTGTTAGTTTCAGCAAACTTAACATGTGTAAATATTTATATGAACATAACAAGATTCAACAACAGACAAACTGAACAAGTTCCACAGACATGTGACTAACAGAAAATGAATAATATGTCCCTGAACAAAGGGGGGGGGGGGTCAAAATCAAAAGTAACAGTCAGTATCTAGTGTGGCCACCAGCTGCATTAAGTACTGCAGTGCATCTCCTCCTCATGGACCAGATTTGCCAGTTCTTGCTGTGAGATGTTACCCCACTCTTCCACCAAGGCACCTGCAAGTTCCCGGACATTTCTGGGGGGAATGGCCCTAGCCCTCACCCTCTGATCCAAAAGGTCCCAGACGTGCTCAATGGGATTGAGATCCGAGCTCTTCGCTGGCCATGGCAGAACACTGACATTCCTGTCTTGCAGGAAATGATGCACAGAACGAGCAGTATGGCTGGTGGCATTGTCATGCTGGAGGGTCATGTCAGGATGAGCCTACGGGACGGGTACCACGAGGGAGGAGGATGTCATCCCTGTTACGCAGGGATTCTTTCCAAGATGGCGTACCAGTGAAGACGTGGTTTGTTGTTTCTCCCGTATACATTTTGTATTTTCTGTCTTTTTGGACATTTTTCAATTTATTTTCAATATCTTTTTCATTTTAAAATTAAATATACCTTCCGGTAACCCGTATCACATTGGGTGATCCGCTATTTTTAGACCTCCTAGCCAGAACTTCCATCAGAAGCCAGCCATCAGAATCTAACCATCTAATTAGCTACTAGCTATTTATTCATTGTCAGCCACTGCTAGCGGCCTTTACCTTCTGCACAGACACCAGCCGTTTTTAGCCTGGATAGTACTTGCCAGCCTGCCAGTATCGGACTGTTTCCTCCACTACAACGCTGGATTCCTGCTGTAAACCCTGGACCATTACTCCTGATCATCACAGCTAGCTAGCTGCCACCGAGTGACCCAGTCCCGAAGATAGCTCTGAGCCAGGCCCATCTCCCGGCCTGCTCAGTGATCACTCGGCTACACAGCTGATGCCTCCCGGACCCTACCCCAACACGGCTAGAATCCACTACTCCACCGGATCCTTGCCGTAAGCTCTGGACCTTTGCATCAGATCATCGCTGCTAGCTAGCTGCTACCGAGTGGCTATAGTGGCTAACACCCCTGTCCCGAAGCTAGCACCAGTTTGCCGCGAGTCAGCTGCATATAAATTACTCCAACTACAATACCTCTCGACAACTAACCTGGCCCCTTTGTCGACACGGCGAGCCGCCGTACTACCACAACTGGTCTGCCGACGTAACTCCATCTGCTGTGCCCTCAACCGGCCTTTGCCGGACGTCGGAGCAGACGCTTCATACTAGCCCCTGCCTGCTAACTTTAAACGCTGTGTCTCCAGCTTGCTTGCGTAGTAACGACTACCCCGCGGGTTCCCTGTTTCATCTATTGCTGTTCACTGGACCCTATGATCACTTGGCTACATAGCTGATGCCTGCTGTTCATTAATCACGGGACTCCATTTTGTTTATCTGTCGGCCCCAGCCTCGAACTCAGGCCCTGTGTGTAGTTAACCAACCCTCTCTGCCCATACACCGCCATTTTACCGGTTGTTGTTGTCTTAGCTGATTAGCGGTTGCCGTCTTACCCGTTGCTGTCTTAGCTAGCTCTCCCAATCAACACCTGTGATTGCTTTATGCCTCGCTTTATGTCTCTCTCAAATGTCAATATGCCTTGTATACTGTTGTTTAGGATTGTTATCATTGTTTTAGTTTACTGCGGAGCCCCCAGTCCCACTCAACATGCCTCAGATACCTCCTTTGTCCCACCTCCCACACATCCGGTGATCTCACGAAGCATAACTAGCGCATCCAGAGATGCAACCTCTCTTATCACTCAATGCCTGGATTTACCTCCACTGTACCTGCACCCCACCATACCCGTCTGTACATTATGCCCTGAATCTATTCTACCACATCCAGAAATCTGCCCAGTTTTGATAGCCTTTAGCCGAACCCTCATCCTACTCCTCCGCTGTTCCTCGGGTGATGTGGAGGTTAACCCATGAGTGTCCCCAGGCACTCTCATTTGTTGACTTCTGTAACCAAAGAAGCCTTGGTTTCATGCATGTTAACATCAGAAGCCTCCTCCCTAAGTTTGTTTTACTCACTGATTTAGAACACTTCGCCAACCCTGATGTCCTTGCCGTGTCTGAATCCTGGCTTAGGAAGACCACCAAAAATTCTGAGATTTCCATCCCCAACTACAACATTTTCCGTCAAGATAGAACTGCCAAAGGAGGAGGAGTTGCAATCTACTGTAGAGATAGCCTGCAAAGTTCTGTCACAGGTATATGCCCAAACAGTTCGAGCTTCTAATTTAAAAAAAATTAATCTCTCCAGAAATAAGACTCTCACTGTTGCCGCCTGTTATAGACCCCCCTCAGCTCCCAGCTGTGCCCTGGACACCATATGTGAATTGATTGCCCCCCATCGATCTTCAGAGTTCGTTCTGTTATGTGACCTAAACTGGGATATGCTTAACACCCCGGCAGTCCTACAATCTAAGCTAGATGCCCTCAATCTCACACAAATTATCAAGGAACCCACCAGGTACAACCATAAATCCGTAAACATGGGCACCCACATATATATTATCCTGACCAACTTGCCCTCCAAATACAGCTCTGATGTTTTCAATCAGGATCTCAGCGATCACTGCCTCATTGCCTGCATCCGCTATGGGTCCGTGGTCAAACGACCACCCCTCATCACTGTCAAACGCACCCTAAAACACTTCTGCGAACAGGCCTTTCTAATCGACCTGGCCCGGGTATCCTGGAAGGATATTGACCTCATCCCGTCAGTCGAGGATGCCTGGTCGTTCTTTAAAAGTAATTTCCTCACCATCTTAAACAAGCATGCCCCTTTCAAAAAAAGTAGAACTAAGAACAGATATAGCCCTTGGTTCACTGCAAACCTGACTGCCCTCAACCAGCACAAAAACATCCTGTGGCGGACTGCACTAGCATCGAATAGTCCCCGCAATATGCAACTTTTCAGGGAAGTCAGGAACCAATACACGCAGTCAGTTTGAAAAAGCTAGCCTTTGCTTTCCTAACAGAAATTTGCATCTTGTAGCTCTAACTCCAAAAAGTTCTGGGATACCGTAAAGTCCAAGGAGAATAAGAGCACCTCCTCCCAGCTGCCAACTGCACTGAGGATAGGTAACACTGTCACCACCGATAAATCCACGATAATAGAGAATTTCAATAAGCATTGCTCTACGGCTGGCCATGCTTTCCTCCTGGCTACCACAACCCTGGCCAACAGGTCCGCACCCCCCACAGCTACTTGCCCAAGCCTCCCCAGCTTCTCCTTCACCCAAATCAGGATAGCAGATGTCCTGAAAGAGCTGCAAAACCTGGACCCGTACAAATCAGCTGGGATAGACAATCTGGACCCTCTCTTTCTAAAATTATCCCTTGCCATTGTTGCAACCCCTATTACCAGTCTGTTCAACCTCTCTTTCGTATCGTCCGAGATCCCTAAAGATTGGAAAGCTGCTGCGGTCATCCCACTCTTCAAAGGGGGTGACACTCTAGACCCAAACTGTTATAGACCTATATCCATCCTGCCCTGCCTTTCTAAAGTCTTCGAAAGCCAAGTTAATAAGCAGATCACTGACCATTTAGAATCACACCATACCTTCTCCGCTGTGCAATCCGGTTTCCGAGCTGGTCACGGGTGCACCTCAGCCACGCTCAAGGTACTAAACGATATCATAACCGCCATCAATAAAAGACAGTACTGTACAGCCGTCTTCATCGACCTGGCCAAGGCTTTCGACTCTGTCAATCAACGTATTCTCATCGGCAGACTCAACGGCCTTGGTTTCTCAAATGACTGTCTCGCCTGGTTCACCAACTACTTCTCAGATAGAGTTAAGTGTGTCAAATCGGAGGGCCTGTGGTCCGGACCTCTGGCAGTCTATGGGGGTGCCACAGGGTTCAATTCTTGGGCTGACTCTTTTCTCTGTATATATCAACAATGTCGCTCTTGCTGCGGGTGATTCCCTGATCCACCTCTACGCAGATGACACCATTCTGTATACATCTGACCCCTCTTTGGACACTGTGTTAAACTTCCAAACGAGCTTCAATGCCATACAACACTCCTTCCGTGGCCTCCAACTGCTCTTAAAACGCTAGTAAAACTAAATGCATGCTCTTCAACCGTTCGCTGTCAGCACCTGCCCGCCCGACTAGCATCACTACACTGGACACCCAACACCCTACTCAGCAAACTGGATGCAGTCTATCACAGTGCCAGTCTATCACAGTGCCATGTTGTCACCAAAGCCCCATATACCACCCACCACTGCTACCTGTATGCTTTGGTCGGCTGGCCCTCGCTACACATTCGTCCCCAGACCCACTGGCTCCAGGTCATCTATAAAAGTCTATGCTAGGTAAAGCTCCGCCTTATCTCAGCTCACTGGTCACGATAACAACACCCACCAGTAGCACACGCTCCAGCAGGTATATCTCACAGGTCACCCCCAAAGCCAACACTTTCTTTAGCCACCTTACCTTCCAGTTCTCTGCTGCCAATGACTGGAACGAATTGCACAAATAGCTGAAGCTGGAGACTTATCTTTCCCTCACTAGCTTTAAACATCAGCTATCGGAGCAGCTAACCGATCGCTGCTGCTGTACGTAGCCCATCTGTAAATAGCCCATCCTTTTCTGCTCTTTTGCACACCAGTACTTCTACTTGCTCATCATCATCTGCACATCTATCACTCCAGTGTTAATTTGCTAAATTGTAATTACCTCGCTACTATGGCATATTTACTGCCGTACCTCCTTACGTCATTTGCACACACTGTATATAGACTCTTTTTCTATTGTGTTATTGACTGTACACTTGTTAATTCCATGTGTAACTCTGTGTTGTTTGTGTCGCAGTTGTAAATGAGAACTTGCTCTCAACTAGCCTACCTGGTTAAATAAAGGTGAAATAAAATAAAATAAAAAACGCAGCGTTGCCTGCAATGACAACAAGCTCAGTCAGATGATGCTATGACACACCGCCCGAGACCATGATGGACACTCCACCTCCAAATCGATCCCGCTCCAGAGTACAGGCCTCGTTGTAACGCTCATTCCTTCGACGATAAAACGCGAATCTGACCATCACCCCTGGTGAGACAAAACTGCGACTCGTCAGTGAAGAGCACTTTTTGCCAGTCCTGTCTGGTCCAACGACGGTGGGATTGTGCCCATAGGTGACGTTGTTGCCAGTGATGTCTGGTGAGGACAACAGGCCTACAAGCTTCAGTCCAGCCTCTCTCAGCCTATTGCGGACAGTCTGAGCACTGATGGAGGGATTGTGCGTTCCTGGTGTAACTCGGGCAGTTGTTGTTGCCATCCTGTCCCGCAGGGGTGATGTTCGGATGTATCGATCCTGTGCAGGTGTTGTTACACGTGGTCTGCCACTGCGAGGACGATCAGCTGTCCATCCTGTCTACCTGTAGCGCCGTCTTAGGCGTCTCACAGTACGGACATTGCAATTTATTTTGAATATTGCTTTGTTGGGTTTAGAGTTTGCAATAAAGGCATTTCACTGTACTTGTGCATGTGACATTAAAATCACATTTTGAAGGACAATCCAAGTAAAACAGTCAAAGTAAAAATGTATTCAAAAGTTTTAAAAATGTACTACAGTACCCCTACACCCACAGCCATAGACTGAGGAAAAGCCTGTTACTTGTGACATTGTATCCAAAAAACTCAATCCTAAAAAGTGTTTACATTTCGCATTGCTTCCATCCCAGTTCATGACAAAACAAACAGTCTGAACACTCCGTTCCACTGCCGGTACAGTATATTTGCTAGCTTTCTTTGACTAAGACAGCACTTAGCGGGCGAGGCACTAAGCGGGAGAGGTGGGCCAGGTTGGTAAGTGGTAAGTCTTATCTAAAGCAAGTGAACAGGCTCCAGAGCTCCCTATACAGTCAGCAGCACCACCTCCCAGAAACACAGTGCTGGAGAACAGGCCACACTGCCAAGATTGCATCTGTGTCCCCCCATTCTCATACCATCATCTATTTCTCTCTCACAACAGACACATCTTCATTTAGCAGAGAGATTGGCGTGTGCAAACACACAAATCTAGTCCTTAGATGACTCTTGCCTCTTATTGGTTCACCAAATGGGTTGTGTCACTCCAAGTTGTGTCACACTTGGAGTCAGTCTAACTGAAGGGAACACACTTATATTAAGAGGAACCATTTTTCTAGGAAGTATACACATTAAATCAACACAGGAGCCTTATGACCTTTTCACACTATCGCACCAAAAAGGGTAGGCCCCTACCCGTGTCACCAGCGGGCCTGTATGCAGACAGACCTCTCCACTGTGCATTAGGGATAATTTATATGCTTCATTAAATAGTACCCGCAAAACACCAGTCTCGACGTCAACAGTCAAGAGGCAACTCCGGGATGCTGGCCTTCTAGGCAGAGTTCCTCTGTCCAGTGTTGGTGTTCTTTTGCGCCTCTTTTCTTTTATTGGCCAGTCTGAGATATGGCTTTTCTTTGCAACTCTACCGAGAACCCAGAGTCGCCTCTTCACTGTTGATGTTGAGACTGGTGTTTTGCGGGTACTATTTAATGAAGCTGCCAGTTGAGGACTTGTGAGGCGTCTATTTCTCAAACTAGACCCTAATGTACTTGTCCTCTTGCTCAGTTGTGCACCGGGGGCCTCCCACTATTTCTATTCTGGTTAGAGCCAGTTTGTGTGGTTCTGTGAAGGGAGTAGTACACAGTGTTGTACAAGATCTTCAGTTTCTTGGCAATTTCTCACATGTAGGGGTTCTTGGAACCTCAAAGCATGAGCCCGAGCCACATCTTGATCACGTTAGATTCCTTCATTTCTCAGAACAATAGACTGACACGTTTCAGAAGAAAGTTCTTTGTTTCTGGCTATTTTGAGCCTGTAATCAAACCCACAAATGCTGATGCTCGAGATACTCAACTAGTCTAAAGAAGGCAGTTTTATTGCTTCTTTAAATCAGCACAGGTTTTCAGCTGTGCTAACATAATTGCAAAGGGGTTTTCTAATGATCAATTGGCCTTTTAAAATGATAAACTTGGATTAGCCAACACAACGTGACATTGGAACACAGGAGTGACGTTTGCTGATAATGGGCCTCTGTACGCCTATGTAGATATTCCATTATAAAATGAGCCGTTTCCAGCTACAATAGTGATTTACAACATTAAATGTTTACACTGTATTTCTGATCAATTTGATGTTGTGTGATTTTCTTTCAAAAACAAGGACATTTCTAAGTGACCACAAACTTTTGAATGGTAGTGTAAATTCTAGGCCGATTCGGATTTAAGTGATATTTTCTTGTACAAGATACGGCCCAAAACCGTACACACAGACTAACATCTTCCATTCACTGCTACAAATAAATCAATTGACAAATGGAGTGACTGTGATGCTAATCCACTATGGATAATATACAGCTTCTGTAGTGACAACCACACCTTTTATATCCACTCCTTTAAGTACCCATGCAACCCTGGGGCTTTTAAAATGAAATGTTCCACTTCCGGTGAACTTTGAATAAACTAATGAAACAGGGTACGGCCAGCCAGCACCTGCCACACTATACCACCTGCCAACACATCTCTGTTACCATGGCAAGTGTTAGCCTTCAGTGTGAAGTGCCGACCGCCGGGAACACCAGCCCCTCGGGTAACCAAGTTCAGCAAACACGCTATGCCCACACCACTCAGAGCAGACAGGAAGAACATATCACTGGCTGTTTCATGTTTACATATCCCTTTCTACTTGTCAAATAGGACACACCAGCAGCAATCTCCATCTGTGGCAGCAGTGCTCTGATGTAGCAGAAGGGTGAAGTAGAGGAGTTTCCTCCATGCTGCTGAAAGTCAGAGTGGTCTCGTCTTCACTCTCCTTTACTTTTTGCTCTGTTAGTGGGTGTTCTGGCTTTTCTTTGGCAAAGTCTAACATACTTCTGGAGAGGAGGAGGGAGAAGTGAGCACACACACACACACACACATTTCCAGGGGTCATTAAGGGACACCATATGATGTGGAATGTGTGCCGAGGTTGGGGCTGGGGAAATGGGAACGGTGTGTTTTATGGGAGCAGATAGGACTTGCAGATTCCCAAACCAGCATGGACTTGCTGCCTGCGAGGAGGACAAATGCCAAAGCGAAGAAATATTGTGTGCGATAACAATAGCGATGTTGAGAGAGGGGAGAGTAAGCAAGTGAGGTCAAGAGAGGTAAAGAAGTCAAGTAAAGGGGAATATAAATGACCAAGAGAGAGAGTTAACAGATCATGACCAAGTGTGAGGAGAGATGGGAGACAGGGAGATTTCTAAAATAGCATTTCCTAGCCGTGACCCAAGGGATATGCTATCTTATTATAATGTCAGCTCCATGGCCCTCTGCTGTGAGATCAATCCCTAGATCAAATAAGCTAATCTTGACAGTTCATAGTGGAACAACTTATTTCATCAGTGCTTTAGTGACCTTAAAATGAGCCTGAGAAGAAGTCTTTAAAAAAATCTTTGAACCCACTGACTTAAGGCAATGAGGACACAACGAAATTAAACAGTACATGAACTCTGCCGTCCGGATACTAAAGAATAGTGCATGAACCCTCCAGATGCCTACCGCACGGACTAGGGCCGGTGTACAAAAAACCTTTCCAAGTCTCACTGTAAAATCAAACAAATACATACATTTCCCGCAAATTTCCTCAAATGCATTTTATAGCGGACATGCGCGCATGGAGCTTGGAACCTCAAAGCATGAGCCCGAGCCACATCTTGGTCAAGTTAGCTAGTTTCTTTGCTTTGGAAAGACCTAGTCTGGAAGGGTATTGTGTGTCATGAGGACAAAGCAGTCAAAATAGCTATTTTCAATGGAGAGAGCTGAAGCTATGGGTGGAAAATAATAAGAGGTTCATTGTAGGGAGAGGGCCCGAGCTCCTCAAGGTCTTCCAGGTCCCAGGCCTTTTGGCTGAGCCACCGCTCTATTACTGACTGCACTTTCTCAAAAGGCGGTTTCACACTGACCAGATCAGAGACTGACCAGGACTGGAAAATGGCTCTGAATCACTGACTAGGCACTAATTGGAATCTGGACTAGTATTGAAAATGGACAAGGAGCCGTACAACGTGGTAGAAATGTCTGATCAAAATTTGATTGTACAAGAACTAGCTCAAGAGCACTTAAGATGTAGGCCACTCAAAACAACAAGAGACTGAAGGTCTGTCAAAGAGGATGATATGGGTTTTTAAATAAATTACCACACTGGCTTTTGACCCAGGAGCAAGAGAGAGGGAGACTTTCCACATTATATCATTTGAGCCTGTGGGTCTGGCAGGGCCAAACCAGTCATTTTGTTTATCCCTTAAATGAACGACTATTACATTTACTGGACTGCCGCAGACAGCGGGACAAAATACAGTTTTTCCCTCCATTTCTACAGCAATTTCTGTCTATTCCCTTTGTCAACAAGAGACTTGACTGTATATTTAGATCCCTGTGTCGCCGCTGGTTACCACCGGGGTGGATGGCTCCGGATGGAGGGAACAGGAAACCCAAAGCTATCGTGTTAATGATGACATGTACTAGGAGACACACATCTATAAAGACCCACCAGGCTCAAACAGATAAGAACTGATTCATATGGACATCGTGGTCAATCTGGGCATGGATGTCCGCTGTTGAAAGACGCTGAGGAGAGATGCAGAAGCCGACTGTGACTCAGATTTATATGAAGTCCTAATTGAACTCGTGTTTGGATGTGCGTCCATGGACCAACAAGCTGAGCTTGTGTGTACACACACTCGGTCTGCTCATGAGCCTATCAACTCATTTAATGCAAGACGATGTTAGCGCACTTAGGTATTCCTGGAAACGCTGGAGATCAATCGAACAACCACTGAATTAAAAAGCAGACTGAATTCTCTCTGACATGTACTTGAGACCAAGAATAGCACTGACAATCAAAATCAATTGATCAGAGAAGAATACTATTTACTAGCCTCTGATGGCCAATTGTGGCATTTTTTTTCCTCCCCCCCTTACCTCAGCATATAGACTGCCACATAATGAATCCTAGGAATTTACAATGGAGACGGAGAAAGCCAACTCAGATGGAACAGGATAAAGATTGAGGTCACAATGCTCTGAGTTATTCCTCTGAGCAATCCTTTGATGAAATGTCACATCGCCCCTTTAGTAGCAAAAGATCTCAGGCTGAGACCAGAGAGGGCTGTGTGACTTGGGTAATTCTGGCCACAGTCGTCCTCTGTAAATCTAAAATAGCTGGTGAGTCAGAGGGCTCAGCGGGAGGGTGAGTCAAGAGAAGGAGAGAATTGTGCCCCAACAAACACAGGGCTGGCTGACCCTGAAACAATATACAAAAAAAAAAAACAGGACTTGTTTCAATAAAATGCCAAATGTAAATGCATGTGGAAATTCCTGCCATAGCTGTCTTGTGTGAATGCCCCAGTGTCTGAAAAAGGCTCAGCATCAGCAGTAGTTCTAGCCACAGAGCCAGGGCAGGCAGGGGTCACCCAGGGCTAGCCCTCAGTCAGTCAGCAGTCAGGGTGACCAGGGGCACCAGGGTTTGACCTCACTCTCCACCTAACCTTTGAATATAGGGCCTACTTTAGGATTGGAAGTGGAGGATTCTGGGTAGTCAGAGGGGTGACAGAAAGAGTAGCGTAAGCACACATAAGGGGTCTGTTTCACATTAGAGATTAAGCAGTGACCTGGACTAGATGGCATTTTTAGGTAGGATGAATGATAATTTAGTTTCATAGATATTCCTGGACAGCAGTTCATTTGATTTAAAAGGTTCCACTCAGACTCAATAGTCCTGGACTGATGTCTGAAATCCCAGTTACGTCAATGCTAATGAAATAGAAATTTTTGTTCTCTGTTACTCTTGGATTTATTCAATATGGGTTAGTGAAACCAACCATAAAAGTGAAATATTTTCCCTATCGTCAGGCAGCTATGCCCCCTAAATTGCTGTGCAATGCGAGTACAATCAGCTTGCTCTTCAAATGCAGATATGAAAAGGTAGACTAGTTTCAAAGGCGACCTTCATGTGCTATACATTGTAGCGCCTAAGGGGACCTACACTGGTAAAAACCTGTAATTCAACCGCTCAGCACTTCCCAACTAAGACGACAGGAGTATATCACAAAAATAATCCATTATGGCACTAAGTGGATGAATCCTTGTGTCTAGTCTAGTCACCACACACACACACACACACACACACACACACACACACACTTAGTCAGTTAGGATCAACACTATTTTAAGAATGTGAAATGTCAGAATAATAGTAGAGAGAATGATTTATTTCAGCATGTATTTATTTCATCACATTCCCAGTGGGTCAGAAGTTTACATACACTCAATTAGTATTTGGTAGCATTGCCTTTAAATTGTTTAACTTGGGTCAATTGTTTCGGGTAGCCTTCCACAAGTTTCCCACAATAAGTTGGGTGAATTTTGGCCCATTCCTCCTGATAGAGCTGGTGTAACTGAGTCAGGTTTGTAGGCCTCCCTGCTCACACATACTTTTTAAGTTCTGCCCACACATTTTCTATGGGATTGAGGTCAGGGCTTTGTGATGGCCACACCAATTCCTTGACCTGTTGTCCTTAAGCCATTTTGCCACAACTTTGGAAGTATGCTTTGGGTCATTGTCCATTTGGAAGACCCATTTGCGACCAAGCTTTAACTTCCTGACAGATGTCTTGAGATGTTGCTTCAATATATCCACATCATTTTCCTTCCTCACGATACCATCTATTTTGTAAAGTGCACCAGTCCCACCTACAGCAAAGCACCCCCACAACATGATGCTGCCACCCCCGTGCTTCATGGTTGGGATGATGTTCTTTGGCTTGCAAGCCTCCCCCTTTTTCCTCCAAACATAACGATGGTCATTATGGCCAAACAGTTCTATTTTTGTTTCATCAGACCAGAGGACATTTCTCCAAAAAGTACTATCTTTGTCCCCATGTGCAGTTGCAAACCGTAGTCTGGCATTTTTAATGGCGGTTTTGGAGCAGTGGCTTCTTCCTTGCTGAGCGGCCTTTCAGGTTATGTCGATATAGATACTTTTGTACCTGTTTCCTCCAGCATCTTCACAAGGTCTTTTGCTGTTGTTCTTGGATTGATTTGCACTTTTCGCACCAAAGTACGCTCATCTCTAGGAGACAGAACGCGTCTCCTTCCTGAGCGGTATGACGGCTGCGTGGTCCCATTGTGTTTATACTTGCGTACTATTGTTTGTACAGATGAACGTTCAGGCATTTGGAAATTGCTCCCAAGGATGAACCAGACTTGTGGAGGTCTACAATTCTTTTTTTTTTAAGTCTTGGCTGATTTCTTTTGTTTTCCCCATGATGTCAAGCGAAGAGGCACTGAGTTTGAAGGTAGGCCTTGAAATACATCCACAGGTACACCTCCAATTGACTCAAATGATGTCAATTAGCCTATCAGAAGCTTCTACGGAAAAGAGCTGAGCACTGGCAAAATAAATGTATGGCAAGACCTGAAAATGGCTCTCTAGCAATGATCAACAACCAATAATGGGCAAACTTTGCACAATCCAGGTGGGAAAAGCTCTTAGAGACTTGCCTGAAAAAGTCCTTAACGATTATTACAAGCATACCCATAACATGATGCAGCCACCACTATACTTGAAAATATGGAGTGTGGTACTCAGTAATTTGTTATATTGGATTTGCCCCAAACATAACACTTTGTATTCAGGACAAAAGTTAATTGCATTGCAACATTTTATGCTGTATTATCTAAGTGCCTTGTTGCAAACAGGATGCATGTTCTGGCATATGATTATTCTGTACACGCATTCTTCTCCCTCTGTCAATTAGGTTAGTATTGTGGAGTAACTACAATGTTGTTGATTCATCTTTTTTTTTCTCCTATCACAGCCATTAAACTCCATAAATGTTTTAAAGTCACCATTGGCCTCATAGTGAAAACCCTGAGTGGTTTCCTTCCTCTCAGGCAACTGGGTGTATTGATACGCCATCCAAAGTGGCGTATTTTAACCATCTACCAACAGGTGCCCTTCTTTGCAAAGCATTGGAAAATCTTGCTGGTCTGTGGTTGAATCTGTGTTTGAAATTCACTGCTCGACTGAGGGACCTCACAGATAATTGTATGTGTGGGGTACAGAGATGAGGTAGTCATAATTTTTTTATTTTTATGTCCATGCAACTTATCAAGGGGCTTGTTAAGCAAATCTTTACTCCTGAAGTTATTTAGGCTTGCCATAACAAAGGGGCTGAATACTTATTGACTTGAAAATAACTTAATTCTACTTTAACATTATGGGCTATTGTGTGTAGGCCAGTCACAAAAAAATCTAAATTTTAAATTAAGGCTGTAACAACAAAATGTGGAAAAGGTCAAGGGGTGTAAATACTTTGGACAAAATATACAGGCCTCGCTTACCTCCTCTCCTGCCATTCCTCTGGCTTGAATGGACCATAACTTTAAACTCAAGACATCTTTAGAATACTTTGACAGGCTAACAAAACAGTTTCTCTCTTACATTACATAATAACATGAGTGAGTGCTACAGTTACTTTAATCGTGCGGCAAAGTAGAAATACAGCCCTAATGAAATCATACCAGCTGTGGAAGAATGAAGTTGGAATTCCATCAATCACGAATGGCAGAAACTGCACTGTAGAGAAAAATAACATGGTTTCTGTGCCACATTGAAGGGCAATTTAAGTGCTAAATTATACAGTCTACTGCAGGGATCATCAACTATATTGAACAAAAGTATAAAATGCAAGATAACAATTTCAAAGATTTTACTGAGTTACAGTTCAAATATGGAAATCAGTCAATTGAAACAAATAAATTAGGCCCTAATCTATGGCTTTCACATGACTGGGCAGGGGTGCAGCCATGGGTGTGTCTGGGAGGGCATAGGCCCACCCACTTTGCAGCCAGGCCCACCCACTGGGAGCCAGGCCCAGCCAATCAGCAAGAGTTTTATTAGACAGAAATACTCCTCAGCCAAGTCTGGCCATAAATCAGAGACCACTATGATGACACACCAAATGTGTTTGAGGGATCGTGTGAAAAGAGCAGGAATTGGATTTTGTAGCCTACTGTCCAAGCCATGTCTTCCAATAGTGCAACTGCTGTCGGCATCCAAAGATTATCCAATCTAAATAAACACTAAGGGTAAGGATGACAGCAGTGATGTAGCCTACGGGCTACATATTATTGATGTCTACATAGCGCATTGATGTAAATCACACGGCTGCCCTCTCATTTAGCCATTTGTGCCTTGCGGATTGTGGTCATTGTGGATGGCTGTTCACAATTGGATATGTGTAACTCAATGGTTGAATTGAAGAAGTTTAAGCTGCATATCAATCATTTTTTAGATCAGTGGACAGCCTGTGAAAAATGTGCTCTTTCAGCTGCATAGTGCGGATCCCAGCCTATGGAATAAAAACATTTGGCATGGGATCTCAGATAAGCAAAACCTTGTACAGCTGCACCACTGAGAACATCTTGACTGGCTTCATTACAGCTTGGTATGGCAACTGCTTGGCATCCGACCGCAAGGCGCTACAGAGGGTAGGGCGTATGACCCAGTACATCACTGGGGCCAAGCTCCCTGCCATCCAGGACCTCTATACCAGGCGGTGTGAGAAGAAGGCCCTAAACATTTTCAAAGACTCCAGCCACTCAAGACACAGACTTTTCTCTCTGCTACTCTCTGCTTATCATGCTGCCTAGACACTTCACCCCTACCTATATGTACATATTTACTTCGGAACCCCTGCACATCGACTCGGTACTGTTTCCCTGTTTATATAGCCAAGTTATTGTTACTCATTGTGCATTTATTCCTTGTGTTATAATTTTTTCTATATTTTTCTCTGCATTGTTGGGAAGGGCCTGTACGTGAGCATTTCACAGTTAGTCTACAAAGGTTGTTTACAAAGCATGTGACAAATACAATTGTATTTTCATTTGATGTTGGAGTCTTTTTGTCTTCTAATGTCTTAACTTCTTAGGGATCACTGCACAACTTGACCGTTTTGGAGAGCCTGGCGTGCCCAAAGTAAAATGCCTCCCATTCAGGCCCAGAAAATAGGATATGCACATATTTGGTACCATTGGATAGGAAACACTCTGAATTTTGTAAAACTGTTAACCATTTGTCTGTGAGTAAAACAGAACGGATATGGCAGGCAAAACCCCGAGGAATTTCTGTCCTGGAGAAAGTGGTTTTCACAGAGTGCCTCATTTGGAACCCCTCCCTCATGAAAATGCCCATAAAAGGGCATATGAATGCAGTACCTATCGCTTCCTCTGGATGTCCTTTGTCTCTAGAAAGTGGTTTCATGCTGTTCAGATGAGTTAGAACAGAGAAGAAGAGAGAATCAGGAAGTGCCTCTTTGGAACTCTGTAGGACTGGGCACGCGCTCTCGCCAAGCGCGCACTGTGTTTCCCTCGGTCTGTAGAGCTCAGTTTATATTCCGGTTGATTTATTATAGTAAATATACGTAAAAGTGTTCCTAAGGATACATTTAAAATGATGTTTGATTGTTCTTGGACAAGTTTATAGGTATAAGATGAACGAGTTCGCGCCACGTTTCAATGGACTAGTGGAGGCTGTCGTTTCTGACTATGACGCGNGGTTGAATTGAAGAAGTTTAAGCTGCATATCAATCATTTTTTAGATCAGTGGACAGCCTGTGAAAAATGTGCTCTTTCAGCTGCATAGTGCGGATCCCAGCCTATGGAATAAAAACATTTGGCATGGGATCTCAGATAAGCAAAACCTTGTACAGCTGCACCACTGAGAACATCTTGACTGGCTTCATTACAGCTTGGTATGGCAACTGCTTGGCATCCGACCGCAAGGCGCTACAGAGGGTAGGGCGTATGACCCAGTACATCACTGGGGCCAAGCTCCCTGCCATCCAGGACCTCTATACCAGGCGGTGTGAGAAGAAGGCCCTAAACATTTTCAAAGACTCCAGCCACTCAAGACACAGACTTTTCTCTCTGCTACTCTCTGCTTATCATGCTGCCTAGACACTTCACCCCTACCTATATGTACATATTTACTTCGGAACCCCTGCACATCGACTCGGTACTGTTTCCCTGTTTATATAGCCAAGTTATTGTTACTCATTGTGCATTTATTCCTTGTGTTATAATTTTTTCTATATTTTTCTCTGCATTGTTGGGAAGGGCCTGTACGTGAGCATTTCACAGTTAGTCTACAAAGGTTGTTTACAAAGCATGTGACAAATACAATTGTATTTTCATTTGATGTTGGAGTCTTTTTGTCTTCTAATGTCTTAAGGGGAAAGCAATCTAAAAGTAACTGAAAGTAATCCGATTACGTTTCTGATTTTGGGTAATCCAAAAGTTAAGTTACTTCTAATAATTTTGGACAAGTAACTAGTAACTAACGAATTACATTTAGAAAGTAACCTACCCTACCCTGAGTGTGTGTGTACACAAATTATATAGCCTAGCATGCGTCTTACCTTGCAAACGGTCTCAGTGTCCCAAGGCAAGATGGTCTGTAGATCTATGAGTTCGCAGGACACACCCAGCTTCTCCTGAGCCATGTTAGCCACTTCCCTCAGCACATGGATCTGCAAGGCAGGAGTCAGCGATCAAGACCATGTATTCCATTCTAATCCACAATGGATTTTAGAACACTTTATAATACCATCAAGAACCCCTTGTAGAGTCACCAGAAAACCACTACACAGAACCCCTTATTAACTTTCTTGTCAGTTTGGACTAATGGAGAAAGTTGCTTGGATAGACTCCATGTTTATTGGCAGATTAGAAAGCTGTCCGTTTCCAGATAATGACTGCTGTGCCTGTGAATCGTTGGCAATCTAACAGCAGGACATACTGGCTCCATCGTTATCCCCAAGCTCTGCATCAGGGCTTTGAGTGAGTCTATGAATGTGTGTGAGGGTTAATGAATAACATCTATTAATGTGTGGGTCTTGAGTGATAGTCATGAGTCATAAATCAGACAGCCAATTGATAAAAAAGGAACACAGCAATCTATAGGCTTCTAGCCCTTTTAGACACAAGTCTACAACAGGCATATTAAAAAGATCCATATTCTGGTGTTAGTCAACCTTGCTAGAGATGACTACTAATATACTGAATATTTCTGAAGCAATGATATAGCCTAGTACTTCTGTCAAGATATGAACAGGTTCAAAGGTCCTCTGAAACTTTACAATATAACAGTAGGGATTTTCAAGACTGGCAAAATGAACCCCTCTGTTTCGCTCATTAGCAGGCTTTCACGGCAGTTTCCAGGCGCGGTTCCGACCGCTCCACTCGCTGGGAGTTGTTTTCTTTTCACTCGTCCATGGAGGGCTGATGGATTACCGGAGTAATGGGGTGGCATTTTAAAAAGCCCCGATTTCGACTGCTTGGGTGGATTTTTCATCTTTGCAAAATGACGGCTTTGAAGGAGTTGATTTCCCAGTCATTCCTGGCCCTCAGGCTTAGACCCCCTCTGCTCTTCAGCTGTACCTACATTAGTCTCCTTCTCTGGGTGGGTTAAGCCCATTAAGCGGGCTAGCATAATCTTTGTAAGGGGCAACAACACCAAGAGCGCTATAGAGACCATAATCTTCTCCTGAGGAAAATAAATCAGGGGGACAGGAGTTGAAGACAATGGAAGGCCTTGTGTAGACGTGGACTGTTAACACTGTGGAGCAGCATCGGTCCAACGGAGACGTCAGTGTAGACACGATAAACCACCAACCCCTGGTGAGAAAGCCCCTGTTGAGAGGCGTGGGCTTGTGATGGAGCTAGGAGGTAATCCATGGCTCGTCCCTGTCGGCTTAAAATGTCAAAGACCCAAGATGTAACGCGGATGTCCCTACTCTGCCCGCCTCCATACCATAAACAATGACTTCTGGCTAAGGTCATGACTCATGCGCAGTCATATAGCTCCATCTCCTCTATGGCTCGAGTATGTAGAATCAACCCATGGCTCCCTCCTTCTTCCACGTCTCACCTGTGTTCCCCACGCGACCAGAGTGACGTCACTTCCTTCCTGTATAACCTCGGCCTGCGAAAGTGGGATGGTGTAGGCCTCTGTAGGGACCTGCTCCACTGCAAAGCAAACAAAGAAAAAACACGACCTCTATCTCAATTGTTTCAAAACCTGTACTCTCATCTCCTCCCCTTCATCTGCACTGATTGTAAATTACTTGACAGGTGAAAACCCTATGGTGGAAGACAATCTTGCAGATCAGCGCAGTGAAGGAGAATATATATATATATATATATTTTTTTAGAAAGATCCCAAGTATCTTATCAGTACGGCCAACATGACCTGGTGCACATACGCAACTAACACACTACACACGCCAGGAATATAATTGGGTGTCAATCCCGAACACACATTAATCACTCTGTTATGGCCAACTGTGGTTGCTTTGTCAAATGATGGTCCATCGTAGGGCTCAATGATGGAGTGGATGACAAGAAGGGAAATGACCGGCACACCCACAAATGAAAGCCTACAATCTGTGCTTCCAGTTAGGAACAAAGTCTCTGGCCCATTTGAGATGCTTTTTCCAGACCTCATCAATCACGAGGAGCACTTGTGTGTGCGCCTCTCTATGGTCCTCTGTAGCAATATTTGTAGAGCATGACGCTTGCAAAACCAGGGTAGTGGGTTCAATTCCCGGGACCACCAATACCTAACATTTATGCACGCATGACTAAGTCGCTTTGGATAACAGCATCTGCTGAATGGCATATTATTATTAATAATAAATCTATGCGCTAACAATATCTAGTGAACAACTATAGGAATAGGATATAGTTAAACATTTGTTACACACACAAGGGACATTATATTCATGCATCAGACTTTCTCTTGGATCCTTTTCCAAAGAGACTAACCCTTTGGCACCCTATCTGTAGTAATCTTGGAGTTCATAAACACTTGATGGCAAAAAAACCTGAGGCACCAACATAGCCTATTATGTGGTAACTCATCATACACAGCTTTGACCCTGACAAGCAAGATAAGACCTTCAGTTAAATTGTAGGTGTTCAGTGGGGAGACTGGTGCTCTTTAAAAGTCTCCTGCATGAACTGCAACAGTCACTGGGCGTACTATTGATACTCAAGGGAGACATTACGGTTTCCGACTCCAATCTACACTTCCCGGAACAGTCGGGATGACTTCCACCCATTCCCCATCTAGGAGGTTAAGAAACAGGCTGCAGACCAAGTTTCTTCAGCAATTTCAAACGAGTCAAAAGAGCTACCTCTGGCAAGCCTTTTTCCAACCCAATCCTGAAGTCAGTGTGTGTACTGGTACATGGTTCAAATGAATCATAGATTGAATGTGGTGTGAATGATAGATTCACCTATATGCCACATGGGACATTTATTTCCAATGAAATTGCTTCCAGATTTAAGTGATGTCAGGGATGAGAGGGTGTTTACTTTGGTTAATCAGTATCTCTTAGAGCAAATCATCTAATCATCAGGCTGATTCAGAAAGATGTGGAATTGGAAAAAGAAAATGCACTCTTTCCGCAAAATGGAATTTCAAATGATTTCTCTCTCGGAACATCTTGAGATACTTCTAATACGTAAGCATACAGTAAACTACTAAGTTAACCTTACACAGAAAGCCACAACAAGCAAGTAAAATCCCACCCCTGCCACCAACGAACAAACCAGTGAACTACTGGTGACTGGATTCAGGGATCTTTATATAGTGGAATTTCATCAACCTCCTCTGGTGTACATAGCTTCCCCGTTTCAGACCGTGACAAGGCAGTCATTTTATAGTGTAGTGACCGATCTTACTCAAGAATACCAATGTCAGGCGGTGATTGCCTTTTTCAGTCCCCAATTCACTTAAAGGAAGTCCACTCAACATCCAGCAGTGAGATCATAAGCACACGTGACAATGGTGATGTATAACAGTCTTCATAAAAAAGATTCTCTTAATATTGGGAATCTCTGTCACTAACTAGCCTACATTTAACTACGGTCCTGATAAAGCCAGTGCTTGTGGTTCCATCCTCTCTGGCTGGTAAGAAAAGAAAATTACTGTTTCAATGAAAAACATTACATGACATCATCCAAACAAGCATCGCTTAGAGGGATTAGGACCCGGCACGAGGTAGTGCTTTCTGCGCTTTTCGGAAATTAAAGTAATTCCCTAACTGCTACCAGTTCTGAGAGCTCTGTGGGAAACAGACGAGCGATTGTTGACACCAAGTTCGGGGGAAAAAGGAACAACATTTTGTCATTTCGCTATGGGAAACATAGCTAGGAGATATTTTCAGAAGAGGAAAGGAGATAAATATCCATTAGGTGGTATGCCATGGAACTATTTTAGTCTATTTCTCCTCACAGAGACACACCAAATCTCTCCCTCTCTGACGTAGTTTCATTAAGTCTCACTGAGTCAGACACTGTACACAACTTGGACCTGCATACCCCACTGTACTTCCAAGTAACTGGGTTTAGTCCATCTGAAAATGAAACAACAAACCTCACAGAAAGAAAGACTTAGGGTTTTGTTGAGGGATATATAATGTATTTCATTCACATTTTGAGAGACAGACAGTAAGTGTCATGGCTCATATGATTTTTACTCTCCAGTAGGAAATAAAAACTGCTCGACTTCCTGAAAAGCATCAAACACAATTTGACATCCAAAATAAAGATAAGGGGTGGAAAAATAAATGTAGCAACTGCTTTTCTGTGCCAAGAACAAAATTGAAACATATCCTTGCAGACCCTAAAGAGGCGGAATTCAACTTGATTGTTAAACCATATTAATGACTAACAGTTCACCTCACCATATTACTGTCCGACTATAGCTGGGTTTCCCAAAAGGCTGCCCGCAGGCCAAATCCGGCCAGCGGGTGATTTTATTTGGCCCCCCAAGTCCTTTTAGCATAAAGTCTGTAAAATCACCAGGAAAATCAGCTGGTGTTGTGAAACTCAGTTTCACAATTCCTGACATTTAATCCCAGTAAAAATCCCTGTCTTAGGTCAGTTAGGATCACCACTTTATTCTAAGAATGTGAAATGTTAGAATAATAGTAGCGAGAATTATTTATTTCAGCTTTTATTTCTTTCATCGCATTCCCAGTGGGTCAGAAGTTTATATACACTTAATTAGTATTTGGTAGCATTGCCTTTAAATTGTTTAACTTGGGTCAAACGTTTCAAGTAGCCTTCCACAAGCTTCCCACAATATGTTGGGTGAATTTTGACCCATTCCTCCTGACAGAGCTGGTGTAACTGACTCAGGTTTGTAGGCCTCCTTGCTCGCACACGCTTTTTCAGTTCTGCCCACAAATTTTCTATAGGATTGAGGTCAGGGCTTTGTGATGGACAATCCAATACCTTGACTTTGTTGTCCTTAAGCCATTTTGCCACAACTTTGGAAGTATGCTTGGGGTCATTTGGAAGACCCATTTGCGACCAAGCTTTAACTTCCTGACAGATGTCTTGAGATGTTGCTTCAATATATCCACATAATTTTCCTTCCTCGTGATGCCATCTATTTTGTGAAGTCCACCAGTCCCTCCTGCAGCAAAGCACCCCCACAACATGATGCTGCCACCCCCGTGCTTCACGGTTGGGATGGTGTTCTTCGGCTTGCAACTTGTGTCATGCACAAAGTAGATGTCCTAACCGACTTGCCAAAACTATAGTTTGTTAACAAGAAATGTGTGGAGTGGTTGAAAAACGAGTTTTAATGACTCCAACCTAAGTGTATGTAAACTTCCGACTTCAACTGTATGTTCTTAGATATTACTGCACTGTCGGAGCTAGAAGCACAAGCATTTCGCTACACCCGCAATAACATCTTCTAATCACGTGTGTGTGACCAATAAAATTTGATTTGAACACAATACAGAAGAGACAGAGGGAAAGACGGACATAAGGCTTGTTTTGGACCGAGTGGTTTTAATACCTGAGAAGAAAAATAATGTTCTGGGCATGACAACTTTGAGTTCACCAGATTCAAATCGCAAGTGTGACAACTTTCTAATGCCTTAATCAAAACAATCTCACAACTTCATTTATTTGACTCTTACCACCCAAAGCTGTGAGTGGAAATTATAGGCTTTGTTGAAAGGGATAATGAGAGGTCATTCAGTC
>QNTS01000498.1:351315-380474 GCA_003317085.1 Hucho hucho | reverse complement strand
GGTCGCTTGAGTGGGTTGAGTCAATGACGTGATCTTCCTGTCCGGGTTGCGCCCCCCCCCCCTTTGGGTTGTGCCGTGGATGGTAAGTTGGTGGTTGAAGATATCCCTCTAGTGGTGTGGGGGCTGTGCTTCGGCAGAGTGGGTGGGGTTATATCCTGCATGTTTGGCCCTGTCCGGGGGTATCGTCGGACGGGGCCACAGTGTCTCCAGACCCCTCCTGTCTCAGCCCCCAGTATTTATGCTGCAGTAGTTTGTGTCGGGGGGCTAGGGTCAGTCTGTTATATCTGGAGTATTTCTCCTCTCTTATCCGGTGTCCTGTGTGAATTAAAGTATGCTCTCTCTAATTATCTCTCGCTCTTTCTTTTTTTCTCTCTCTCGGAGGACCTGAGCACTAGGACCATTCCTCAAGGCCTACCTGGCCTGATGACTCCTTGATGTCCTGAGTCCACCTGGCCGTGCTGCTTCTCTAGTTTCAACTGTTCTGCCTGTTTTATGAAAATTTTAAAATCTTATCCATGTTCTGTTATAATCTGCACCCGGCACAGCAAGAAGAGGACTGGCCACCCCGCACAGCCTGGTTCCTCTCTAGGTTTCTTCCTAGGTTTTGGCCTTTCTAGGGAGTTTTTCCTAGCCACCGTGCTTTTACACCTGCATTGCTTGCTGTTTGGGGTTTTAGGCTGGGTTTCTGTACAGCACTCTGTGACATCAGCTGATGTAAGAAGGGCTTTATAAAAATATAAATACATTTGATTTGATTTGTTGCTTCAATATATCCACATCATTTTCCTGCCTCATGATGCCATCTATTTTGTGAAGTGCGACAGTCCCTCCTGCAGCAAAGGACCCCCACAACATGATGCTGCCACCCCTGTGCATCACGGTTGAGATGGTGTTCTTCGGCTTGCAAGCCTCCCCCTTTTTCTCCAAACATAACGATGTTCATTATGGCTAAACAGTTCTATTTTTGTTTCATCAGACCAGAGAACATATCTCCAAAAAGTACGATCTTTGTCCCCATGTGCAGTTGCAAACGTAAGTCTGGCTTTTTAATGGCGGTTTTGGAGCAGTGGCTTCTTCCTTGCTGGGCGGCCTTTCAGGTAATGTCGATATAGGACTCGTTTTACTGTGGATAAATATATATACACTTCTGTACCTGTTTCCTCCAGCATCTTCACAAGGTCCTTTGTGGTTGTTCTGGGATTGATTTGCACTTTTCGCAAGTATGTTCATCTCTAGGAGACAGAACGTGTCTCCTTCCTGATCAGTATGACAGCTGTGTGGTCCCATGGTGTTTATACTTGCGTACTACTGTTTGTACAGGTGAACGTGGTACCTTCAGACGCTTGGAAATTGCTCCCAAGGATGAACCAGACTACAATTTTTTCCCTGAGGTCTTGGCCGATTTCTTTTGAGTTCCCCATGATGTCAAGCAAAGAGGCACTGAGTTTGAAGGTAGGCCTTGAAATACATCCACAGGTACACCTCCAATTGACTCAAATGACGTCAATTAGCCTATCAGAAGCTTCTAAAGCCATGACATCATTTTCTGGAATTTTCAAAGCTGAATAAGTGAAATAAGTAAGTAAGTATAATATAAGAAATATAAGTGAAATAATCTGTTTAAACAATTGTTGGAAAAATTACCTATGTCATGCACAAAGTAGATGTCCTAACCGACTTGCCACAAAACTATAGTTTGTTAACAAGAAATTTGTAGTGGTTGAAAAACGAGTTTTAATGACTCCAACCTAAGTGTATGTAAACTTACGACTTCAACTGTAGATAGTACAATATTACCCTTTTCACACTATTGTGCCAACCTAAACTGTACTGGCTCGGACATTTTCTTATAACGTTGTCTTTTTCAGCACGGTTCCAGCAACTATTAAGGCAGTGTACCCAGGACAACAGTACAGCTTGTCTTGACTTAGTAGTGCAAACAGGGTGTATCTGTACCAACACAGACCATACTATTCAACTGGTACGCACAGAAACAACCCAGATCCAAACAATGTGCAATTGGGTGGAAAGCAGAAGCCGGCTTCCTCTTATCTGAGCTAGACATTTGAGCCTTCTCTGACCCCTTGCAGTGTTTATTACCTTGACCTTTGAAAAAGAAAACAGAGGATGTTTACTGTATTGACTATGGCTGTAAAGCGCTAACTGGTGCAGTGGTGCTTGGCTGCGTAGGAGAACTTTAAACTTTTACTCCTTTCATGATGGTGTGGGGGGTGAATCATATTTGACATTTTTAGCACGCACTTGTTTCCCTCCGAGCATACATGCATTAAATGCCAGCTTAATCACACACGCTCACAGATCAGCGGGTTGAACCCCAGGTGACCGCACACGGCGTATAGTGAGTCAGGTATTTGAGAGTCTATGTGCTTAATTTCCCTTTCATTTCTATGGATGTAAAGCACTATGCAGCAGCCAGCAGGGTTTGGAAATGAAGGGAGTGGGTGGATGAATAGGTCAACAGCAATTTGAGGTAGATATTTTTCTACCCTCATCAAATCAACAATTCAAACAGTCCAGTAGGTGTTTTAGCAAGTTACATACACAGAGATCGAATACACCAAAATGTGTAATAAGTGCAGTGCAGTGAAGTGAAGAGAGAGGTTGGCTGATACAGGGAGAAAAACGTGTGCCTTAGACCATAAAGACAGGCTCACTAAGGAAGGGGCAAGCAGTGCAGAAGTAAATAGGTTATAAGATGCTTTAAGAGTACATGTGAGGTGGAGAAGTGAGTGAGTGGAGGATGGAATGGAGGGAGAGAGGCAGGGAGGAAAGGCAATAGGGATGAGTGTCTAACCTTGATGCCTGGGCAGTGGGCGAAGAAGGCCTCTGGACTCTGGGAATGGTAGAGCGAGCCGTGGCCCACGCAACCCCACGGCGCCCGGATGGTGAGGTTTCCGCAGTCAAATAGGTTGCCGGAGCGATAGCGGTACTTGGCTGCTTCGTTTACAATCTGGAGGGCAGACCGACAGAGATACATAAATAATAACATCACCACTCATCAAGTTGGTCAGTCACAGCTAGACATTCATAACAATACATCAGTCTCCCGTAACGGAAAGACTTGGACCTCACATGATTGTGTAGGCTCGGCCCTAATTTATGGCTCTCCGTCGCCAGAGAAGACAATGCCCAAGGACCAGTACGCCCTTCCTACCTCCGAGGGGCCAAAACTCTCCAACAGAAACCAGAGAATTGACTATTGAAATGTGTGTAAGATACCAAACATGTCTGCAATAGTGTTATTCTCTCTAAAAAAAAAAAAAAAAAAAAAAAAAAAAAAAAAAAAAAAAAAAAAAAGTGTCTTCTGAACAGAACTCTGACTAGAACTCTATATGGATGTATGATCTCTATGGTTACTTGCAGTTGTTCAGAGTGAACTCTGTCAACACTGTATAAAATGGTCCTACCCAGCCCACCCCCTCAGGTCATCACACATAGATGTGACCCGCTTCCTAGAGGATGTTGGCTGGATTGATGTGATATCTTAGTTTTACTACCTTTGGTTTAGTCTGTGGATTGGGCAACAATTTAATTTTGAATAGATCTGGTATAAAACGGGATGAAGGTCTGTTGTTCTCACTCTTCTCCTGCCCATGGAATAAAGTTGTACAGACATTTTTATTTAGTGAGCTACCCAGGCCCATGCCCTGAGTAGGTCTGATTAGCTCATGCTTTGTCTTGTAAGTTAGTTAACCTTAGGACGTATATGACTAGAATTATGCGTATATGACTAGACCTCCACAAGTCTGGTTCATCCTTGGGAGCAATTTCCAAACGCCTGAAGGTACCACGTTCATCTGTACAAACAATAGTACGCAAGTATAAACACCATGGGACCACGCAGCTGTCATACCGCTCAGGAAAGAGGTGCGTTCTGTCTCCTAGAGATGAACGTACTTTGATGCGAAAAGTGCAAATCAATCCCAGAACAACAGCAAAGGACCTTGTGAAGATGCTGGAGGAAACAGGTACAAAAGTATCTATATCCACAGTAAAACTAGTCCTATATCGACATAACCGGAAAGGCCGCTCAGCAAAGAAGAAGCCACTGCTTCAAAAACCGGCATAAAAAAGCCAGACTACGGTTTGCAACTGCACACGGGGAGAAAGATTGTACTTTTAGGAGAAATGTCCTCTGGTCTGATGAAACAAAAATATAACTGTTTAAACATAATGACCATCGTTATGTTTGGAAGAAAAAGGGGGAGGCTTGCAAGCCGAAGAACACCATCCCAACCGTGAAGCACGGGGGTGGCAGCATCATGTTGTGGGGGTGTTTTTCTGCAGGAGGGACTGGCGCACTTCACAAAATAGATGGCATCATGAGGGAGGAAAATTATGTGGATATATTGAAGCAACATCTCAAGACATCAGTCAGGAAGTTAAAGCTTGGTCGCAAATGGGTCTTCCAAATGGACAGGTCAACAGGTCCTGGAGTGGCCATCAAAGCCCTGACCTCAATCCTATAGAAAATTTGTGGGCAGAACTGAAAAAGCGTGTGTGAGCAAGGAGGCCTACAAACCTGACTCAGTTGCACCAGCTCTATCAGGAGGAATGGGACAAAATTCACCCAACATATTGTGGGAAGCTTCTGGAAGGCTACTTGAAATCTTTGACCCAAGTTAAACAATATAAAGGCAATGCTACCAAATTGAGTGTATGTAAACTTCTGACCCACTGGGAATGCGATGAAAGAAATAAAAGCTGAAATAAATCACTCTACTATTATTCTGAAATGTCACATTCTTAAAATAAAGTGGTGATCCTAACTGACCTAAGACAGGGAATTTTTACTAGGATAAAATGTCAGGAATAGTGAAAAACTGAGTTTAAATGTATTTGGCTAAGGTGTATGTAAACTTCCAACTTCAACTGTATATACAGGGGGTACCGGTACTAAGTCAATGTGCGGGGTACAGGTTAGTTGAGGTAATTTGTACATGTAGGTAGGGGTAAAGTGACTATTTATAGATAATAAACAGCGAGTAGCAGCAGTGTAAAAACAAAGGGGGTGTCAATGTAAATAGTCCAGGTGGCCATTTGACACACACAATACCCCATAATGACAAAGCAAAAAGGAGGTCATTTGTTTTGCAAATGTTAAAAAATATATAAAAAAAAAAAATGGAAATATGACATTTACATAAGTATTCAGACCCTTTACTCAGTACTTTGCTGAAGCACCTTTGGCAGCAATTACAGCCTTGAGTCTTCTTCGGTATAACGCTGCAAGCTTGGCACACCTGTATTTGGGGAGTTTCTCCCATTCTTCTCTGCAGATCCCCTCAAGCTCTGTCAGGTTGGATGGGAAGCGTCGCCGCACAGTTATTTTCAGGTCTCTCCAACGATGTTCGATCGGGTTCAAGTCCGGGCTCTGGCTGGGCCACTCAAGGACATTCAGAGACTTGTTCAAAAGCCACTCCTGCGCTGTCTTGGCTGTGTACGTAGGGTTGTTGTCCTGTTGGAAGGTGAACCTTAACCTGCTCAGGAACTCAGACTGGGGTGTTCATCAAGGTTCTCTCTGTACTTTGCTCAGTTCATCTTTCCCTCGATCCTGACTAGTCTCCTATTCACCTGCCGCTGAAAAACATCACCACAGCATGATGCTGCCACCACCATGCTCCACCGTAGGGATGTTGCCAGGTTTCCTCCAGACGTGACGCTTGGCATTTCATCAGACCGAAGAATCTTGTTTCTCATGGTTGGAATCCTTTAGGTGCCTTTTGGCAAACTGCAAGTGGGCTGTCATTTGCCTTTTACTGAGGAGTGGCTTCCGTCTGGCCACTCTTCCATAAAGGCCTGATTGGTGGAGTGCTGCCGAGATGGTTGTCCTTCTGGAAGGTTCTCCCATCTCCACAGAGGAACTCTGGAGCGTTGTCAGAGTGACCATCGTGTTCTTGGTCACCTCCCTGACCAAGGCCCTTCTCCCACGATTGCTCAGTTTGGCCGGGCGGCCAGCTCTAGGAAGAGTCTTGGTGGTTCCAAACTCCATTTAAGAATGATGGAGCCCACTGTGTTCTTAGGGACCTTCAATGCTGCAGAACGTTTTTGGTACTCTTTCCCAGAAAGCTCGGAGCTCTACGGACAATTCCTTCGACCTCATGGCTTGATTATTTCTCTGACATGTACTGTAAACTGTGAGACCTTATAGACAGGTGTGTGACTTTCCAAATCATGTCCAATCAATTGAATTTACCACAGGTGGCCTCCAATCAAGTTGATAAAATATCTCAAGGATGACCAATGGAAACGGGGTGCATTTGAGAACAATTTTGAGTCTCATAGCAAAGGGTCTGAATACTTGCAAATAGGGATTTTTTTTATTTTTTATACATTTGCAAAAATTTCTAAAAACCTGTTTTCACTTTGTCATTATGGGGTAGTGTGTGTATAATGAGAAAGAATATATATATTGTATCAATTTTATAATAAAGCTGTAACCTGACCCTTCCACTGGTGGTGTCCAAGGCTCTATTTCATCCAATATTCAGGTAGACAATTCTTTCTTGATTTTATGCATCTCTGGGGGCCATTTTGCACTCCCTCATTTTAATTCAGAGTACAGAGAGAGGAGTGTGTGTGTGTGTGTGTGTATGTGTGTGTGTGTGTGTGTGACTCAACGCGCCTGGCGCTATGTGTATGCCATTTTGCTCTGTAGCAATATGGCAGCAGTCTGAAATATCTCATCATTGTCAACATTTAGCAGTTTTTCGGTTGCCTTGACAAGGGAGGGAAACTCATTGGTCTTTAGGGTGAGGACATGCCGCCGGGAAACGAGTGCCAGCATAACAGACAAGGCCGGATAGCGAAGCCGCTCGCTTTCCAGGTCAGTGCATTAAAGCTCCATTGCTATCTTCTCAGGTAGACTCGCTACCCTAATGTCTTCATTGAGCAAATTTTTCCAGTGAGGGAGGCATAGTTCGGGCAGATTTCCGGTGTCAACGTCCGGTCTTTCAAACAACAGCTGTGCTATTTAGAGCAGAAATGCATCAGTAGATAGCGTTAAAAGCTAGTGTGTGGTCGGCATCTGGCCAAAATGCACCTCAATTATAATGTTTTGCTTTTTTGACAGCGTTTGACTTGAATGACTTGAACTTGAATGTGTGGAAGCCTAATCACTTATGAGCAGAGAACTCACTAGGGAAAATGTTATATTTACACAAGATTGACATGGATGCAGATGAGGCAGGTGTTTGTTGGTGGGTGAAAACATATATGCATGAGTGAAGCAGAAATGGGAAATGGATCCCAGTAGTCCCTGATCAAATATGTCCCGTCACACAAGAGGCTGGGCTATGACGATAACAAATAAAACCATCTGCGTAAGCAAACAGGCAAACAAGTGACTGAGAAATTACACTTCACGCACAGAGCGCAGTCAGACTGGCTCACCTGGTCAAAGGCAGGGTAAATGTAGTCGGCAAACTGGATCTCAGCGATGGCTGTGGCGCCGGCAACTGCCGCACCGATTCCAAATCCCACAATGCCTTGCTCACACAGAGGAGTGTTGAAGACACGGTCTTTACCTGGAGAGAGAAAGAGGAGGGGAGAGGTTTACTCAGTTATCATCTACCAAGGGGGCGGATGATGACAAATAACAGCACACCCATATCAACCAAAAGAGTTAATGCTGTGCATTGCTGACTAATCACTTCAAAAACATTAATTCCTTTTCAATTAGGGATGGAATCCAAGCAAAATACAGTGTAATAGGGCCAGGGCAAATGATGGATGACATGGTTTGTCAGTCGCCCCCCCTACCTGCTTCATAAGTGTGTTTAATCATTGCAGTATCTCCTTAAAATAGCATCTGGACTTAAAATAAGTTAAGTGACATTCAGAGCGAGGATTCCTCCTCAACTGGAACAAAGTAGGCTGTGATGCACAAAAAAGACCTAGTCTGAATAATAAACAAAAACTATTTTTCCATCCTGCACTCTATAATCTTGACCGGGAGCCGCAGGACTGGGGCTCTACATTTGGGGAGGAATGTTATTTTGGTTCCCTTGCTTTGTTTAATTGTCAAGAAGCAAGTATGTTCTTTCTTTGATCCCTCCAAACCTCGTTTCTGTCCCGTCCAGGGAGACCTAACCTGTAAGTGCCCTCCTCTCACAACAGACCGGACACCATTAGAGCACTACAAGCACTCAGAAATTAATAATTAGGCCAACCTGTCACAGTCAAATCAGAATCCTGTGTACTTGTAAAACACAGCCAGAGTATACAACAAATACATCTGGTGGTCAATGAGTGACACAGTGAGCTCCAAACGTATTTGGGACAGTGAGAATGTGTTGTTGTTGTTGTTGTTTTGGCCCTGTACTCCAGAAATTTGTATTTTAAATGATACAATGACTATGGTGTTAAAGTGCAGACTGTCAGCTTTAATTTGAGGGTATTTTCATCCATATCGGGTGAACCGTTTAGAAATGACAGCGCTTTTACAGTCCCCCTATTTTAGGGGACCACAAATTCACTTGTGTATTAACGCAGTCAAAAGTTGAGTATTTGATCCTATATTCCTAGCATGCAATGATTACATCAAGCTTGTGACTCTACAAACACGATGGATGCATTTTCTGTTTGTTTTTGGTTGTGTTACAGATGATGTATTATGTCATTTTGGAGTCACTTCTACATTAATGTGGATGCTACCATGATTATGGACAATCCTGAATGAATCGTGAATAATGATGAGTGAGAATGTTAGACGCACAAATATCATATCCTCAAGACATGAGGGGGGTATGATATTTTTGCGTCTGTAACATTATCACTCATTAATGTGGAAGTGTTTATAAACATTCTATTCTTATTTTACAATTAAAGTGACACAATACATCATTTACCATTCATTTCAATTGGGCAGAAACGAATCTGAAACACAACCAAAACATACAGCAAATGCATCCAACAAGTTTGTAGAGTCACAAGCTTGATTTAATAATTGCGTGCTAGGAATACGGGACCAAATACTAAACTTTTGACTACTTTAATATACATAAGTGAATTTGTCCCAATACTTTTGGTTCCACAAATATCGTGTCACTGTCCCAACACTTTTGGAGCTCACATTCGATGAATATGCACTGTACTTGCACATGTTTGAGGCATCTATTAGCTATTCATTCATGATAGACTAATTTTCATTTAGGAGAAATAGAAAGACCGAGGTCGAAGTGGCTAGTCGTTTCCAGGTGATTGGCGCAGTAGACATTTCCTGTGCGCACGCTACTCAGTGGCAGAGTAATGCATCACTGGGGTGAATGAGTCAGTCAGCCACACAAATAGAGATCAGGATACTTCCCATAAACCTGCACGTAGTATAACGGTAGAGAGAGGGGGATAAAATAAAAATACATCTCCGCCATCTATCTCCCTAGATGAGATTAAAAATAATGATCCCTAGCAGAAGGTCAACACATCTGACGTCAATGACAACAAAAGACAGCAAAGAGGGAGACGTGCATTGGCTTTTCCAAAACCTAATCATATATTTCCACCTAGCCAGGGGTGAATCACGACTGGTGTCCACATTATGGAGATGGTAAAGTATTCTACATTATGAGGAGGCAGCACACAAAAGATATAATGGCCATTTCAAAACCTGCACATTTGTAGCAGCAGTACACCCGCACTAGTTAATCCATCATTTCATATTAGGATAATACGAGGAGGAATTCAACTGTGCAATGAATAGCCTAACAGTATGCATGGGCATAGCTGACAAAAACAATTACTACTGTATGTAAAGCGATGCAATTATTATTGAATCAAGTTTCTATAGAAATGGGTCTCCTTGCAATCAACAATTGTAAGCAAGCACAGCCATGTCAGGACTATCACACACACGTGCAAACTAACACACACAATTTTGGAGTTTTGACCAATAGAAGTATGCACACACACACCACACACACTTGGAGTTTTGACCAACAAGGGCATGAAAATGGTTCTTGGCTGCCATCTGGTGGCATCACAATGTCATGAACATTAATCAGCACAAACATACTGACATATTTGTCTAAAATGGTAAGGGGAAAGGATTCAAGCCTCTTACCATATTTGTCTCGGAGACCCACGGTACAACGAAATACTCCACCAAAGGCGACATCCTCCCCAAAGATGACTGAAGCACAGATACAGGTACATCTCATATTGATTGACACAGTAATACATAAACCTAATATTTCTAAATTGCATGTCTTATTCACACATATCTTTCAAGATATTGAGGAATACATGAACACATTAAATGACAATTCAGACCAGTTTTATTACCTGCGGTAGGGTCGCTGGCGAGAGTGTTGTCCAAGGCACTGGTCACAGACTGAAATAAGTTCATCTTTGTAGTGGGTCCTACAAGAAGTTGGGAGAATTTATTGAGCGATTAAAGTGCCAACAGAAACTATTTGAATTCCATATTTTTGAATTTGTATATAGATATTGAATTTGTAATGTACAGATGGAATCGTTTAATTAATAAATTTAACTTGTATTTAATTCAAAACTGAATGAATATTGCAATCAGATTTCAAATTAGGTTAATAGTCAAATTCTATATTTATATAATCAGTTTCAACTTGGTAAATATCGCATTCATTGTATGTGTACCAAGTTCAAACTATAATTTCCAGTTTTACCAAAGTTTTATATATTCAACTTCTCAGATGCATTTCAAGGTTCTACTCCAACCTTTTTACAAGGAACACGTGAGTGCCTAAGTTGAAAAACGTAGGCACACAAAGGCATTTAGGAGAACAATGAAAAATATTTAAAAAATTCTAGCCGCACTGGCACTCCCTACATTTTTACTTCAGGATGCACAGCAAAATATTTGCGCATATGCGAGTAAACATGTCACATTCAGACTGGTTTTTAAAAGGAATTTGGAGAACTGAATTTGCAGAGAAAACATTCTGGTTCTTTGCCAGCAAGGAATGCTAGAAGAGAACTGACAGAATCAAACGCTGTGTAAAATTGGTTTCTGTCAGTTTCTGAAACCAATGTTGCCAATTATTTTAATGATTACTTAATTGGCAAAGTGGGCAAACTTAGGCAGGAAATGCCAACAACAAACCATCATACTCATACATAAAAAGACAAATATTGAAAGAAAAGCAATGTAAGTCAGAATTTTAGTAAAGTTAGTGTGGGAGAGGTGGAAACAATATTGTTATCGATCAATAATGACAAACCTGGCATTGACAACTTTGATGGAAAGCTGCTGAGGATGGTAGCTCACTCTACGGCCACTCCTATGTGTCATATCTTTAAAATTGGAGCCAAGATGAAAGTCTTTGTCCTCAGGCCTGGAAGGAAGCCTGAGGAAAAGCGGCCTTTTCCGGTTAACAGCAGACCTATCAGCTTGCTACCAGCTCTTAGCAAACTGTTGGAAAACATTGTGTTTGACCAAATACAATGCCATATCTCTGTAAACAAATTAACAACAGACTTTCAGCATGCTTATAGAGAAGGGCCCTTAACATGTGCTGCACTGACGAATGACTGAGGATTGGTTGAAAGAAATTTTCAATAGGAAGATTGTGGGAGCTGTACTGTTAGATATCATTGCAGCCTTTGATATTGACAATAACCTGTTGTTGAGAAAACATACAGTACCAGTCAAAAGTTTGGACACACCTACTCATTCAAGGGTTTTTCTTTATTTTGTACTATTTTCTACATTGTAGAATAGTGAAGACATCAAAACTATGATATAACACATATGGATATGGTCATCTGATGCAGCACTCCGTCTTGGTAAAATAGCCCTGCAAACCAGATGGGATGGCGTATCACCGCAGAATGCTGTGATAGCAATGCTGTTAAGTGTGCCTTGAATTCTAAATAAATCACTGACAGTTCACCAGCAAAAGCACCCCCACACCACCTTCTCCATGCTTCACGGTGGGAACCACACATGTGAAGATCATCCGTTCCACCTACTCTGCGTCTCACAAAGACACAGCGGTAAGAACCAAAAATCTCACATTTGAAATCAGACCAAATGACAGATTTCCACCGGTCTAAATGTCCATTGCTTGTGTTTCCTGTCCCAAGCAAGTCTTGTCTTCTTATTGGTGTCCTTTAGTACTGGTTTCTTTGCAGCAATTCGACCATGAAGGCCTGATTCACGCAGTCTCCTCTGAACAATTGATGTTGATATGTGTCTGTTACTTGAACTCTGTGAAGCATTTATTTGGGCTGCAATTTCTGAGGTGCAGTTAACGCTAATGAACTTCACCTCTGCAGCAGAGGTAACTCTGGGTCTTCCTTTCCTGTGGCGGTCCTAATGAGAGCCAGTTTCATCATAGCGCTTGATGGTTTTTGTGATTTCACTTGAAGAAACTTTCAAAGTTCTTGACATTTTCCAGATTGACTGACCTTCATGTCATAAAGTAATGGACTGCCGTTTCTGTTTGCTTATTTGAGCTGTTCTTGCCATAACATGGACGTGGTCTATATTTTGTATACCACCCCTACCGTGTCACAACAACTGATTGGCTCAAACACATTAAGAAAATAAATTCCACAAATTAACAAGGCACACCTGTTAATTGAAATGCATTCCATGTGACTACCTCATGGTTGAGAGAATGCCAAGAGTGTGAAAAGCTGTCAAGGCAAAGGGTGGCTACTTTGAAGAATCTCAAATATAAAATATATTTTTATTTGTTTAACACTTTTTTGGTTACTACATGATTCCATGTGTTATTTCATAGTTTCGATGTCTTGACTATTATTCTACAATGTAGAAAATAGTACAAATAAAGAAAAACCCTTGAATGACTAGGTGTTTCAGAACTTTTAACCCCTACTGTATGTGTTATGGCTTTTCAGAGTTTTCTTTAAAATGGAAGCTTGTCTAATGTCAAACATGTAAAGTGTGGTGTACCGCAGGGCAGCGCTCGAGGCCCTCTACTCTTTCTATTTTTAGCAATGACCTGCCACTGGCATTAAACAAGCATGTGTGTCCACGTATGCTGCTCATTCAACCATATACGCATCAGCAACCCCAGCTAATGAAGCCACTGAAACCCTTAACAAAGAGTTGCAGTCTGTTTTGGAATGGGTGGCCAGAAATAAACTGGTCCTGAACATCTCTAAAATTAAGAGCATTATATCATTCCCTAAGTTCTAGACCTCAGCTGAATCTGGTAATGAATGGTGGGGCTGTTGAACAAGTTGAGGAGACTAAATTACTTGGTGTTACCTTCAATTGTAAACTGTCATGGTCAAAACTGATTCAAAAGGTTGTAAAGATGGGGAGAGGTCTGTCCGAAATAAAGAAATGCTCTGCTTTTTTGACATCACACTCCACAATGCAATTCCTGCAGGCTCTAGTTTTATCTTGATTATTTTCCAGTCATATGGTCAAGTGCTGCAAAGAAAGAAAATGGTTTAGCTGCAGCTGGCACGTCTTGCTTCATTATAATCAGATGGCTAATATTAATACTATGCTTGCCAGTCTCGCTTGGCTAAGAGTTGAGGAAAGACTGACTGCGTCACTTCTTGTTTCTTTAAAGAAACATTGTGTTGGAAATTCCAAATTGTTGGCATAGTCAACTTACACACAGCACTCACACTTACCCCACCAGACATGCCACCAAGGATCTTTTTGCGGTCCCTAGGTCCAGAACAAATTCAAGGAAACGTACAGTATTATACACAGCCATGAATGCATGGAACTCCCTTCCATCTTATATAGCGTAAGTGAATAGCAAACCTGGTCTAAAAAAATAAAACAAATAAAGCAACACCTCACGGCACAACGCCTTTCCCCCATGTGACCTACTTGTTGTGTATGTACTGACATGTATGTGTAACAGATAGATACACGTTAATGTTTTAAAATGTAAATTGTATAGTATTTTTCATTATGTGTTGAACCACAGGAAGACTAGCTGTTGCCATTGGTGTCGGCTAATGGGGATCCTAATAAATCAAATCAATATGTTGAATTTATTTTCTTCCTATGAATTTGACTAGTGTTTGAACAGTTTGGGCTATAAGTTACTATGACCCTATTCCTGAAACCTAAGACACTCTGGAACATGGTTGTGCCTTCTGCATTATGGTCACAGAACGGGCAGGACACGTTATAAGGGAGTGTGACAAGAAATGCTATTTGGCCCCCATAACAATTTCTCATGTCATCTGACCATAGCACCAGTTCCAATCCAAGTGCCAACGCCGTTTATCAAACTCTAGGCGTTTACATTTGTTGGATGACATGAAAATATAGCTTTTTGGCCATGGGTTTGGGGTCAAAATAAGGATGCATAAGCAGAAAATAACCCTATACCTACTGTAAAGTATGGTGGTTGATCTGATTTTATGGGGCCATTTTGCTTCCACTGGTCCTGGGGCCCTTGTTAAGGTCATCGGCATCATGAACTTTACCCAGTACCCTAATATTTTTGCCAAAAAACCTGGTTGCCTCTTCCAGCAAGTCATTAACCCCAAGTCACACAAAATCCAAAGAAATTGTTAATTGACCACAAAAATCTACATTTTGCAATGGCCATGTCAGAATATCAAGGATCTGGAAATATTATGTATGGAGTTCTCCAGTCTCAAACATTTTAGAAAAAAGGCTCAGTGCCATCATTCTCACAATGTGAGGTATTGAAAGGTATATAAAAAATATATATATAAAAAATGTAAACTCATGGGAGCAAATCATTTTGACCCATATCTTTTAGAAAAAATATTGTTACTTGTTAAACAAAATCTCACTGAGCAATTGTTTTAGTATAAAATTTAAAATTCCATTTTATTTATTTTTTGCATACAATAAAGCACAGGATTTGTATTATTTATTTTAGACAATATTTTTTGCTCATCAAGGGTGCCAATAATTTTGTACATGACTGACTGGGTTCAAACTCAAGCCTACTGCACAACAACACTTTCTTTTTTTTCTTTCTTTGGCAAACAGAAGCAGAAGGTTCTGTGTACCCCAATGAGACTGCAACAGAGGTGGATTAGTGATCCATGCATGTGATGAGCAACATTATTGCCTTTGACCTGAAGACGTATTAGTTTGACTGATGGGGTTCTAACGCAGGTCTCCTGTGCACCACACAATGTAACTTTCCAGGTCTCCAACAAGTTACTCATCATGAAAGCGTCGCAAGTCACAGAACCAATGCCTAGGCCTTAGCTCCGCAGGCTAACAAAGTCTTAACCCAGTCAGTCACATTACCCTTATAATAAGTGCCCTTGCCAGAGACATGAAACTAAAGGTGTCAGCATACTTCAGTTTGGCTGGCGGCTAACCAAACCGAAAGAGTGTGCTCGCACTCTTGCTTGGCCTTCCGAGTGGTGCAGCGGTCTAAGGCACTGCATTGCAGTGCTGAGGAGTCACTACAGCCTCGGGTTCGATCCCAGGCTGTGTAACAGCCAGCCGTGACCAGGAGACTCATGAGGCAGCGCAAAATTGGCCCAGCGTCATCCGGGTTAGGGGAGGGTTTGGCCAGCCGGTATTTCCTTGTCTCATCGTGCTCTAGCGACTCCTTATAGCGGGCAGGGCGCCTGCAAGCTGACTATGGTCGTCAGTTGGACAGTGTTTTCTCCGTGGCTGGCTTCCTTGGCAGGGTCATGTTTCGGAGGACGCATGGCTCTCGACCTTGGCCTCTCCCGAGTCCGTCGCGGAGTTGCAGCAAAGAGACAAGACTAACTACCAATTGGATACCACAAAATCGGATAAAAGGGGTAAAAAAAACATTTTAAAAAAGTAAAATGTTGCTTGAAAAAAGAGAGAAAAAAAAGCACAATAGTACAGTTTGTCCATTTTGAGACGCCGTAGCCAGTATACACTTCCTCAAATAGTCAGAATTAACTAACGCAGGAAATCTGTCATTAATTTTTATGTTTTTGCAAAGGAGATCTTAGTCACGCAATTTTACATCCAACTAAGATGTTTGGTGCAGTATTTCTCAATGAAAAAAATGTGCATGAAAACAAGTCATCCCTCGTTGAATGACAACAAAGACTTTATTGAAGAATCCTTACTGTTGACCAATCACCCATAAAGGGGCGTAGACTTCGGCTTGCCTCTAGAAAAAAAAGGTGTCCCCAAACAGCCGAAAAAGTAACAAAAACAACAAAATGTTGTCATAATAGGGTACATGCACAAACTCTTCCAAACTGTTTTGGCTGGGAAGCATGCGGACACCTTAACATGTCAAACTAACACGTCTTCAGGTCATGTTCATCACATATGCATGGTTAACCAAACCACATTTTTTTTATGAGTAACCTTGCTGGATCTTGAAGACTTGTATTAGTGTGGCAGATGGGGATTTGTGAAACTCACTACTCAGCCTGAAGCGTCACCCCTTTGAAGAAGGCCTTTTGTAGCCCTTTCCTGCAGTCAAATTACCTAGTGGCCTCATGGGTGGAATGTTAATATTTTTCATAATTTCGGGGGGGATTGCAGAAAATCTGATGTTTCTATGTCAAACAGTTTTGTTATAATTCTGTCTTCTGTGATGTATAAAGCTGTAATATTGGGATACAAAATCAAAATTTAATACATTTCAAATTTATATCTGACATGGTACAGGTGTCTTCTTTTTTTAAGAACATTACCATGTGTAAGGTGTATACTTTTGTTTCAAAGTAGATTTGTTTAAGACTACCAAGAAACACTGTGTGACCCTGATTGCAATCAAATTAATAGCCTGATGGGATGGAAGGTGTTATAGATTTTATGGTGATGACTAAATGTTTGTACATCTAAGAATATTCCATTCTGAAAATGTATGAGATAGAGATAGGGTTACAGGACAAAATGGTAGTCCAATTAATGTGTGTGTCTAGAAATGAATATTGTGGAGAGGGGAACAGGCTAGTATGACTTCATTTAGGGAGTATCTGGGAGAACAAAGAATTCTTTGATTCTACCAGACACATGAGAAATGCTCCCGTCCTTGAAGATAGGGGGAATAGTTAAAGAACCGCCCAAGTTTGACTTATGTTGCAAAGATTGTGATAAGGAATGAATGGGTACTGTGGGAAGACACTATTTTCTTGGAGAGGGTGGGGGAAGTGGTGGGAATTTTGTATCTTTGTATTTCAACATTGTACCATATAAAAGACTGTGTACACCTTTTAGAGCTCAGAGCTCTCCCATGAATAAATAATCTACATTTGACCATTATAGATTGGGCCTCTGTTTGTCTCATTTCAACCAGTATCTTACAAATACTGGGTAACAGACAGAGTTTGTTTAATTGAAGTTCAGTTTATGAACATTGAGAACAANGTTCAACTTTCGATATAAGCTGAATTAGGGGGAAGCGGTACTCGTTAAGCAAGCAGTGTGTCATCCTTTACATTAACTTCCTCATCTCATCTCTATGGGCTTTAGCTAAGTGGGCTAACACAGTCTTGTGACATCCAGGATCTATTCCTTTCAATCTTTTACCCAGACTTCAGCAGAAATGTAGATAAGCATATTTAGTTTCTTAAAAAAAATAATAAAAGAACAACCAGTCAGGAAGATACAGACAGCTGATACTGTACTGAGCAAAAATCTAAAAACGCAAAATGTATATGTTAGTAGAAATAAATAAAAATCCAGAAATGTTCCATACGCACAAAAAGCATAGTTCTCTCTAATTTTGTGCAGAAAAGTGTTTACATCCCTGTTAGAGAGCATTTCTCCTTTGCCAAGATAATCCAAAACCGCAGGCTAAGGTTAAATCTAGACTTGGTTTCCTCTATCGTAATTGCTTCTCTTTAACCCAAGCTGCCAAACTAACTCTGATTCAGATGACCATCCTACCCATGCTAGATTACGGAGACGTAATTTATAGATCGGCAGGTAAGGGTGCTCTAGAGCGGCTAGATGTTCTTTACCATTCAGCCATCAGATTTGCCACCAATGCTCCTTATCGGACACATCACTGGCCTCTATACTCCTCATCTCTGTACACCCGTCGCAAGACCCACTGGTTGATGCTTATTTATAAAACCCTCTTAGGCCTCACTCTCCCTCCTTATCTGATATACCTACTGCAGTCCTCATCCTCCACATACAACACCTGTTCTGCCAGTCACATTCTGTTAAAAGGTCCCCAAAGCACACACATCCCTCCTCGAGATCAACATTAATTCCCGCACTTTGGCTCTTTTCAGTTCATTGCAGCTGGCGAATGGAACGAGCTGAGCTGCAAAAAAAACTCACTGGACCATTTTATCTCCATCTCTTCATTCAAAGAATCAATTATGGACAGTCTGACAGTTGTGGCTGCTTCTTGTCGTGATGTGTGTTTTGTCCTATATTTTTAATCCCGGCCCCCGTCCGCGCAGGAGGCCTTTTGACTTTTTTTAGGCCGCCATTGTAAATAAGAATTTGTTCTTAACTGACTTGCCTAGTTTTTTTTTTAAAGTATTTATTGATTTACTTTTTCATTTAAGGGTGACCTACTTTGAAAGGACAGGAAGTGTTGGCTGTGCACTTGACCAGGCATTCCACATTTAACCTTCTAAATATCAAGTAGTTTTTTTGGTTTTATATTCTCAAAAACTAATAACAGGCCGTTTTAACTCGGAAAACAAACGATCAAAACGTACACAAACCTTAATCTTACCTCAGGAATCTTGATTCAATGTTGTCCACGAAGTAGGCTAATTATCCTGACCGCCCCAACAGACACCAAAATGTTCTGTCAATCCTTGAGATTAATTCCCGCACTTTGGCTGTTGTTAAATTGTGTGCAGTATCAAACAAGGTCTTTATCACTTGACTGTCATTCAGAAAATCCTTTCCTGAATCAGCTGATGTTGTGCAATAATGTCCCCACTTAACGAAAACAATTATGAGGAATTATTGAAAAACCCTGTTAATGACAGTATTGATTTGTGTTTTATTAATCATATTAAAGTACATCTTTAAGTTTGAAGCATAGAATTTTTGCAATCACATACATTATTATGATGTGAGCCCATGAAAACTTCACACTGTAACATTGGGAGATACAAAATGTTACAGTACACTTCGGAGGTCTCCACACAAAAAAAGTGAGTCACAGCAATATCCAGGAATTTCACAGGATCAATGTCAATGTATAATTCAATTGTTAAATGCTTAGTATATGATAACAACAAATAGTATCAAATCAAATTTTATTTGTCCCATGCGCCGAATACAACAGGTGTAGATCTTACAGTGAAATGCTTACTTAAAGGCCCTTAACCAACAATGCAGTTAAGAAAAATATAAGTAAAAAATAAGAAATAAAAGTAACAAATAATTAAATAGCAGCAGTAAAATAACAATAGTGAGGCTATATACAGGGGGCACCGGTACAGAGTCAATGTGTAGGGGCACCGGTTAGTCGAGGTAATATGTGCATGTAGGTATCATAAATTTAGGAAAGAAAGGTTGTGTTTAATGTCACTCGATTTTAGCCAAATCTGAAGACTCCAAGCACGAGAAAGCGTTTAAACATTGGTGTTGATTCAACTCATGAATTAGCTGTATTGAATATATCTATGTTCCCCCTTTATATCTTAATGTATTCACATGAAGAAAAAAAAGAAAAAAAGGAAATTATTATGATTTACTTTTAAACAGCTGCCCACTAACAGAAATGGTACCCTAGAAATAGCCATGTGACGGCCATCTACATCTGCCAAACAAAAGTCTGGGAATGCAACACAGCCAACTTGCCAACAGAAAAAGCAAAGCAAGAATGCAGCTGGAATAACGTTAACCAGCTAGCTAATGTTATCATGTTAGTTAGATAGCTAGTTAACGCATAGAAAAAAAATGTACAGACCACGAATGTATGATATTTTCAAATGATCTTTGCCTTTTCAGCAAAGATAGTCGTCTGTATGACAAATTATTTGAGAATGCAAGGGCATTTCACTTACCATACTCTGTGGGGACAGGGTCAGGGTAGTAGGTGAAGTGCGCAGCATTCCTTCTTTGTGTTTTTGTTTTGGATGAGCAATTCGGGGATAACCTCAGCAGAGTGATCCCAAACGAGCTCTGAACACCGACATTTACATTCGCGATGGAGGCTTTCGAGACTGCACCTCTGAGAAGAAATCGTGCAGCAGCCGCCATTGCTGTTGTGAGTGGACTGAACAGGAAGAAGAGAATAATGACAGCGTCTTTTTTTTAGTCGAAAGGGGCTGTGGTTGGAAGAAGCAGTGGGTGGTGTCAGTGGGTTCAGCCTCTTGTCCAATCGCCTCAATCGACCCTGAATAGTTGAGGGGCTTATTTTACCCTGGCCCGCATTGAAGTGTCTTCACGTCGTCTGGCGAAAGCGGGTAGGGAGGAGCGCCCACTCAAATCGAACGGTATACTCTGCGCCGGTCGGTTGATGTTGTCACCAAGGCAGCATGGCATCGTCCAGAAACATACAACATATATTTTCCATAAAATACATGTTTTATGTTTGTTTTATTGGGAGGCAGATAAAGCATTTTTATCAAAAGCAATCACTTTTGCATGGGAAAACACAGAATCCTACTCATTACATCACTTTTATTTTGAGCCGACTTCGCCGTCGGCCAGAGCGGGCACCGGACTCAAGCCCGGAGGCAGCAATCAACTTTCAGCCGAAGCAAAACACGCCTACACGGGCGCCCGGGCAAAATTAATCGAACTCCCTCCTTGACTTTTGTCATGTTCGACATTGCAGCCCACTTTAAAAGCGAGTCGAGACTGACTGATCTACAAATCACCGTGCATCCTAAATAACGACTCAATAATCTTTGTAGATCAGTAAGTCAGTCACAATTTAACAAGGATACATCACGGGTTTGACGAACACATCCTTTGACTCAGGTAATGAAGTTGTGGCAAAGATTATGGATATACTGACAAGATAATCTCCGCCCTGGCACTGGGAATCGTTGTCCACAAAGCGGCACCACTGGCTGTCTAGCTACCGCCCATCCTTTCTTTGGATTGGTGGATTCATCTCATTACTGTAAATCTGTTTTTGAATATTCCATGTGAGCGTAATAAGCACGACAGTTGTTGACGTCAACCACCTGTATTCAATGGAGAGAGACGCTCCCTACTTGCCTTAATTAATGAATATGCATAACCATCTCGAAACAACTCCCTTATAGTGTTATTTCTCTCAAAGTTGCCGGGCTGTCACGTGTCCTACTTATATCAGTACACCCGTAACAACTTAAGCATTACGAAACGTATATTTGTTCAAATTAACTTCACGTAGCAAATAAACCATTATTTTGTTGTTGACCAAATTCGACACCCTCTGGTTGTGCTAAACAATTACTTTTTTATTGTGGGATGACGAAACTATGTTGTTACTAGTTACCACAGCCACCATAAAACCATAATTAAATTATCATACAAGCCTACCCTATACCTTACTGTAATCGATCACAAACCACAATCTAATGTGATTTTGAATCTTAGACCAAATAATCTTGTAGTCCTATGTAAATCCATGACTCTTGCATTCAACATGCTACTCACATAGACCTACACAATAAATTATAACGGGCCTAATAATAAAGACTTAATTTAACTGTAAAAACGATTTAGCTTTTAATTTGGCATGAACACAACCAGTCATGACGTTTTCATCTGTTTGTCAAATAAATAACTTAAAGTATGTTACCTATGCATGTTCATCCGCTCCATGGACAGGGAGAGTTTGTGCAGCCATGTAGAAATAAATGGTTTAAAGCATGACAGAGAGGTGGAGGGGGTTTGTTTCATTTAGAAGCGTTTATTTTAATATTTACCACAGTAAAACATATGTCGTGGAAATTCTTACACAGGGACACTCAAAGTCAATATCAAATCAAATCAAATTTTATTTGTCACATACACATGGTTAGCAGATGTTAATGCGAGTGTAGCGAAATGCTTGTGCTTCTAGTTCCGACCGTGCAGTAGTATCTAACAAGTAATCTAACAAATTCACAACAACTACCTTATACACACAAGAGTAAAGGAATGAATACGAGTATGTACATATAAATATATGGATGAGCGATGGCTGANTTTAAAGTGGCTAGAGATTTAAGTCAGTATGTTGGCAGCAGCCACTCAATGTTAGTGATGGCTGTTTAACAGTCTGATGGCCTTGAGGTAGAAGCTGTTTTTCAGTCTCTCGGTCCCAGCTTTGATGCACCTGTACTGACCTCGCCTTCTGGATGATAGCGGGGTGAACAGGCAGTGGCTCGGGTGGTTGTTGTCCTTGATGATCTTTTTGGCCTTCCTGTGACATCGGTGGTGTAGGTGTCCTGAAGGGCAGGTAGTTTACCCCCGGTGATGCGTTGTGCAGTCCTCACTACCCTCTGGAGAGCCTTACGGTTGTGGGCGGAGCAGTTGCCGTACCAGGCGGTGATACAGCCCGACAGGATGCTCTCGTCTTGTGTAGTCTTAAATGAATCATCCTTTATTTGTCAGCGCACTGGAGAAGTTCCAACCAACTCAATGCACCATAGTACACATGTCAATCCCAGCAGTTGTCTTATACGGCTATACACAGACAAGTTATATTTGTGTTATCTGTGATCGTTTTGTTTGTCTTGTGTAGTTTCTTAATCATTGTACCTAAACTGTATGTGTAAACATGTATACACAGGGCCCAGCTGTAAAAGAGACCTTGGCCTCAGTCTGTGTTCCTTGTTGAAATAAAGGTATAATAATTTGCATGATTTAGCATAATTAATGAATCATTATTACTTTGTTTCATTCATGTGACTGACCAAAACTGGTTCATAACATGTGACAGACCAATACCTCATGAGGCTTCTTCTCTCTAAGCTGAGACCTTGAAACTGAGGTGAATACATCTATCTGAAAGGAAATATCCAGACTTCTAAGACAAATGTCAAAAAGAATGAAACCCCCCCCAAAAAAGAAATTGGCTTATGCTCACTCATCTTGGTGATCTCAGTGCAGAGTTACAGGTCAGGGAGTCAGAGGGCTAATCCCTAGGGAGAAATCCGACCATCCAGCAGACCCAATCTGGTGAGATTTGTTATTGAAGCAAGACAAAAACAAACAAAACAACAACACAACAGCAATACACATATATCACTCAAGGTGGGGAAAACTTAAATTCATTTGGAGTAACTGTCATCCATTACCAACATCTCTTTTTTTCCTTTTACAGGCAGGCATGTGAAGAAAATCAATTAGCATATTCACCAAAGGGCCCCAGCATATTTACCAATGTGCCCCAGGGGACCTGTATTATTTACCAAAGGGCCCCAGTGTATTTACCAAAGGGCCCCAGGGGACCGGTAATTACCCCTTTGGACACATGACTTACATCGTGATTCATGCATAAAAAAAACAACAACACTGCCTGTTAAATAAAAAATTTACTAATTAGAAAAACAAATACAATTATTTTTGGATAATTCCATGAGGAAATAATTGTATCCCATAAGGTAATGATACAATTGACTAGAGACAGCTCTCTCTCTCTGTCCTTCTTGTGGTCCGAAACACACATAAGACTATTGATAAATTATAAACTTCCTCTTAAATATTTGTTTTTACATAACTCATAAATAAATACAAAAATAATCTCTGCTGTCTTTCTAGCTAGGGTGATCAGGCCTCACCAGGAAGTCAGAACAGAGGTCAGAAGTCAGTCAGCCCTGTTAAGTGAGTGTTTGTTTTCCTGTACCTCAGACATTATTTAAAGATATTTCAAACATTTCAAACATGTTGTGTATTAGGTTTACATTGGGTTTTTCAGTACATTTCTTCTAATCAAGAGAATTTACATGTGTGCAACCAAAACTCTGACAAAAGAAATGTTCATTTGTGTACAGCATCCTTTCTAACACGTGAAAAACCAACTAAAACCAAATAAAAAGACTCCCCACTTATATATCAAACAGAGTATTAACCATTAACAGATTTTCATTAGCAGGTGGGTTGTGTGTGGGTGCTGGCATGTGTTTGTGGCAAAAATCATAGGGTAAACACAAGCAAAATGGCCAGGCCTTGCTTAATTTGGGTGGTCCCTTAACAGCTGGATCAGGGTACTTTTAATTGCTCTCCCAAGGCACCTGCCTCAGGAAGCCTTTCAAAGGGTGAGATACAGAATCATTGATGAACATGAAAAAAAACTTGGTAGCGGACATTCCATCAGTCCTGGAAGAAAGAAAATAAACATGTACTTAGTTTCACTATGCTACATTTTAATCAGTCCTAAAAATTCTTAATCATTAATCGAGTTTACTGCATCTTGGGCAGGAAGTCTCAATACACCCTTGCATCAGATGATACAGTGCCCTGTAAAGCTGAATTGGGCACCTTCTAATGTAAACAACTCTCTTGTAATCTTATTATTTTTTGACCTGTTGCATTGACATACAATTCTGTACAAACTCTCCCAAATTTCCCCACTGTGTCTAACCCAAACAACAGCTGACTTAAACATGAGAGCATTGGCCAAGGCCTTGAAGAGTAAGCAGCCTCTAATTTAATATCAGTCCCAATGCTCAATCCTTCTGTCTTACTCCTTCAAATTACTAAGATATTGCATTATTTGATTGCTATCTGAAAGCCAATTACCATTCACTTTGTTACTTTCAGCAGTCTCCATAATCCTTTCCTTCAACTAGGACTCCCTTCTTCCCAATAGGAAGACCTTCTCAATCTACTACTTATACAAACGGATCAATCTCAAACAACATTCTGCTTTTCCCCCAATTGCAAGGTTTAAAACAAAACAAAATAAAAATAACATATAAATCATTGGTTCTATTTAACAGGGTATGGGCTTATTTCAAAATGCATTACCAAGGTGGAGGAAATCTCATGTATAGTTTTATTGGTTAGGGGTAAATCAAGTCCCGTACAATGCTTAACCTCATATTCATCAAATGATCCATAAAGGGACCACTCTGAACAGAATACTTTTTACACCACTTACGTACATCTACTTGTGGGTGTGCAAGTTGTATATTATTATTATTTTTCTATTCTTACATCATCAGATCATCATAATAACCCATTATACAAATATTATGTTACTTTATCTCCAGTAACCCATTACGCTTTTGTGCTACATCACAAATTCCTCCTCTACACCAGTGTTCTTTTCTTACAGGGGTTTAAATATTCACTAGTTTTCTATTTAAAAGCATATTCGGAAATATGACTTTCTCCTTTCATATCTCCATACAGAATCCCTTTATAACAGCAACAATCATAGCGCAGCAGCCCGAGAGTTACACATATCTGTCAATGGTTTCTCCTGTCAGTGCTCACTGCCTGTAGATCGATGGGTGGTGGACAGAACCCCTAGATAACGTTGTAGATCTAAAAACTCAGCTCACACAGAACTGGTTGGTGTATCCATTCTTTCACATACTCAGTAATCCTCTTTCACACTGGAGCTAGTCCCCTGACAGCTCTCATTCACTCTGTACAGTCAGCTTAATCTCCACATTTCAATCTCTTTAACATCCAAGTTTCAATCAATCAGCTTATTATCCAAATTTCAATCAGCTTAACATGTCCTTTCCACATTCACACAACCATACACAACCTTCACATCCACATTCACATAGTACTATTTCTAAATGCACTCGGTAATCGCCCTTATTACCACATGTGTATCTTCAACGATTCTCTGTGACCTCCTATGCACCATATGTATCTTCACTATACATATAAAATAGCACAGAGGGCACCTTATGCTATTCTCTACCAGTGGTTGCAGGCCACGTAGACATTTCTCTTATAAATGCCTAAAGACAGCTCTCAGTGTGGTACCGTTACTTGCCCTCACTCTAGTCTTCTTTCTAAGACTAGCTCTAGCCTTCTTCCATGTCATATGTATCTTCAAAGGTTCCTCTATAGTAGCCATAGTCTCTACAGTATCCATGGTCCCTGAGCATCCATAGTCCCAATAGTTATAGCATCTAGGGCTCCCGAGTGGCGCAGAGGTCTATTGCATTGCATCTCAGTGCTAAGAGGTGTAACTACAGTCCCTGGTTCAAATCCATAGGGTGGTGGACAATTGGCCAAGGGGTTTGGCCGGGTTTGGCTGTTATTGTAACTAAGAATTTGCCTAGTAAAATTAATTCAAAAATGATGGTCCCTAAAGCATTCTACAGTCCCTCAGCATCCATAGTTTATATAGTCATAAATGCTATAGTCTTGCTGTTTCCCATACATGTAAATAACACCCCATATTCAAAAACTCCTCATGTTATTTTGTAGGCTAGTGGTACCCTCATTCTACATCTTTATGTTCAATTTGATTGGTTTTATAATTTATTTTTTATACAGATTCATTCAAATTTACTTACTGAAATTAGTTACTGTCCCTCAATTGTTCGCAGATGATGAGTCTCCTCCTGGGCAGCTCACAGTAAGGGTCTGTTCTGGGCGGGTCTCGTCGTCTTTTGGTCAGACGGGAATTTCCCTCACGCTTCATAAAATGCGTTTTCCATACAGACCACCACTGGAAAGCTCCGCAGGCAGAATATATAATGCATTTTGTGATGTCAAATTGTCATGGAAATTCTTACACAGGGACACTCGAAGTAAATCTTAAATTAATCGTCCTTTATTTGTCAGCGCGCTGGAGAGGATCCAACAAAACTCAATGCACCATAGTACACATGTCAATCAGGAGCTCTGCCTGGGCAGTCCCAGCAGTTGTCTTATATATGGCTTTACACAGACAAGTTATATTTGCATGATTTCGCATAATTCATTAATCATTGCTATTTTGTTTCATTCAAGTGACTGGCCAATACTGGTTCATAACATGTGACAGACCAATACCTCACGAAGTTTCTTCTCTCTAAGCTGAAACGGAGATATCTTTCGTTCTTTCTCAAAATTTGGCGTACTGCCAAATTGCAGCTACTGATAGTGAGGATTTGTTCAGTCAGCCACTTGCATGAACACAGAAATTGGTTTAAAGAACAGTACATAAATAGAACACAGAATTAGTTATAAGAAAAGCACAAACATTAAAATTCTATTACACATATTTACCACTGCGTTTAAAAAAAATAGGAGAATTATCATTATTTACGATACTAATGTCTCATTCAGGGGAGCTGAGCTCCCCCTGGCCCCCATAATTCACACCCTGACCGTAGGTCTATTATTAATAGACTGAGACTAGAACATAGTTCCCTGGTAAAACAGTAATAATCACAATGAGCTTTGTAACCTCTCACTGGCTCAGGGGCCACAAATGCAACCATTTAACACTAGGAAAGCTTTGTATTTATTCAAAGCTAATTAATTTGTTTAATTACTCTGCCAATTTAAAGTTATTTGCCCCCATTCTTGGCTTTTCTAAATAAGTATATATATAACACACTATCATTGTTAGAATATTCATATTTCAAACATAATTTGTGTTGTAGGGGAACATGTCATCCCCCCCACCTGTCAGGCCTGTGCAGCTTATGATGGCCCATCGTAACTACACCTAAACCACATCAAAAGTAATTTCAAACTTATAACAATAGAGTTAGCTGAAGGACAAGATTACATTGACAATAGCCTGATGGGTGAGAATATTATCAGTTGTTTATATTGTATATGAAGACGCAGCTTTGAATTGACACAGAGGCAGGGAAATGAAACAGAGTGAATTTTAAATTTATTAAATTGAGATTGTGTGTCACTGTTCTACACACAATATCCCATAATGTTAAAGTTGAAATATGTTTTTAGAAAGTTTTACAAATTAATAAAAAATGAAAAGCTGAAATGTATTGAGTCAATAAGTATTCAACTCCTTTGTTATGGCAAGCCTAAATAAGTTCAGGAGTAAACACGTGCTTATCAAGTCACATAATAAGTTGCAATAATAGTCTGCACTCCACATGTACAATTATCTGTAAGGTGCCTCAGTCGAGCAGTGAATTTCAAACACAGATTTAACCCCAAAGATCAGGGAGGTTTTCGAATGCCTCGCAAAGAACCTATTGGTTTCAGCATTGTTAAGTAATTCATTACACATTGGATGGTGTATCAATAAACCCAGATTAATTCACCTTTCAGCTGGACAATAACCTAAAACACAAGGCCAAATCTAGACCGGAGTTGCTTGCCAAGGACACAGTGAATGTTCCTGAGTGGCAGAGTTACAGTTTTGACTTAAATCTACTTGAAAATCTATGGCAAAACCTGAAATGGTTGCCTTGCAATGATCAACAACCAATTTGACAGAGCTTGAAGTATTTTGAAAATAATACATCGGCAGATGTTGCTCAGTCCAGGTGTGGGAAGTTCTTAGAGACTTACCCAGAAAGACTCACAGCTGTAATCACTGCCAAAGGTGCTTCTACAAAGTATTGACTCAGGGTTGTGAATTTTTAAGTAAATGAGATATTCAAATCAAATTGTATTTGTCAAATTACTTACAAGCCCTTAACCAACAATGCAGTTCAATATACACACACTCTCATTCAAATAAATGTATACAAGAACACACACATACATGTAATAGCGCCAGACATGCACACAAACATATACAGTTGGCATTGCTGTTATGATTTTAGTTGTCCTTGATGTCCTTTGTTTTTTCGTTTTTTTTTAGTTAGTTTTTTTTGCGTTGTTGTTTGCTGTTTTCTTCTGTCTTTTTCTTTTTTCTCTTTAGTTAATTTTCTTGGTTGTTGGTGCATTGGGAGGTTATTGTGGGTGGGAAATGGAGTTAATATATATATATATATATATATTTTTTCTTCTTGGGACTGTGGGAGGGGTCTCAAATGGTTGAGGGACAGCTGTTGGAGAACTGTGGGTGGATCTTGGAGGGTTCGGGTTCACGTTTTTTGGCCTGGTGGGAGATATGTCAACGTGCCCTTGAGCAGGGCATTGACCCTGGATGCTTCTGTGTGTCGCTCTGAATGGGAGTCTGTTGGATGACTGGTTGGATGTAGTTGTTGAGCGGCTTCACTGCAAGTATATTGTATGTTTCGGATATTCAATAATACACATTTTTATTAAAAACAAACAATGCAGTTCAAGAAATAGAGTTCAGAAAATATATACAGGGGGTACCGGTGCCCAGTCAATGTGGGGGGGTACAGGTTAGTTTGAGGTAATTTGTAAAGTGACTATGCATAGATAATAATAAACAGCTAGTAGCAGCAGTGTAAAAACAGGGGGGGGGGGGGGG
>QNTS01000498.1:275896-348365 GCA_003317085.1 Hucho hucho | reverse complement strand
AAGGTCCTGGAGTGGCCTAGCCAGTCTCCAGATCTCAACCCCATAGAAAATCTTTAGAGGGAGTTGAAAGTCCGTGTTGCCCAGCGACAGCCCCAAAACATCACTGCTTTAGAGGAGATCTGCATGGAGGAATGGGCCAAAATACCAGCAACAGTGTGTGAAAACCTTGTGAAGACTTACAGAAAATGTTTGACCTCTGTCATTGCCAACAAAGGGTATATAACAAAGTATTGAGATAAACTTTTGTTATTGACCAAATACTTATTTTCCACCATAATTTGCAAATAAATTCATAAAAAATCCTACAATGTGATTTTCTGGATTTTCTTTCCTCATTTTGTCTGTCATAGTTGAAGTGTACCTATGATGAAAATTACAGGCCTCTCTCATCTTTTTAAGTGAGAGAACTTACACAATTGGTGGCTGACTAAATACTTTTTTTCCCCACTGTATATATATATATATACACAGTTGAAGTCGGAAGTTTACATAAATATAAATTTACTCAGTTTTGCCAATTCCTGACATTTAATCTTAGTAAAAATCCCGTCTTAGGTCAGGTAGTATCACTTCATTTAAAGAATGTGAAATGTCAGAATAATAGTAGAGAGAATTATTTATTTCAGCTTTTATTTCTTTCATCACATTCCCAGGTAGTCAGAAGTTTACATACACTCAATTAGTATTTGGTAGCATTGCCTTTAAATTGTTGAACTTGGGTAAAACATTTTGGGTATCCTTCCACAAGCTTACCACAATAAGTTGGGTGAATTTTGGCCCATTCCTCCTGACAGAGCTGGTGTAACTGAGTCAGGTTTGTCGGCCTTGCTCGCACACACTTTTTCAGTTCTGCCCACAAATGTTCTATAGGATTGAGGTCAGGGCTTTGTGATGGCCAATCCAATACCTTGACTTTGTTGTCCTTAAGCCATTTTGCCACAACTTTGGAAGTATGCTTTGGGTCATTGTCCATTTGGAAGACCCATTTGCGACCAAGCTTTAACTTCCTGACTGATGTCTTGAGATGTTGCTTCAATATATCCACATCATTTTCCTCCCTCATTGTGAAGTGCACCAGTCCCTCCTGCAGCAAAGGACCCCCACAACATGATGCTGCCACCCCCGTGCTTCACGGTTGGGATGGTGTTCTTCGGCTTGCAAGCCTCCCCCTTTTCCTCCACACATATTGATGGTCATTATGGCCAAACAGTTCTATTTTTGTTTCATCAGACCAGAGGACATTTCTCCAAAAAGTACGATCTTTGTCCCCATGTGCAGTTGCAAAACGTAGTCTGGCTTTTGTATGGCGGTTTTGGAGCAGTGGATTCCTCCTTGCTGTGCGGCCTTTCAGGTCTTATCGATATAGGACTCTTTTTACTGTGGGTATAGATACTTTTGTACCTGTTTACTCCAGCATCTTCACAAGGTCCTTTGCTGTTGTTCTGGGATTGATTTGCACTTTTCGCACCAAACTACATTCATCTCTAGGAGACAGAACACGTCTCCTTCCTGAGCGGTACGACGGCTGCGTGGTCCCATGGCGTTTATACTTGTGTACTATCATTTGTTCAGATGAACGTGTTACCTTCAGGCATTTGGAAATTGCTCCCAAGGATGAACCAGACTTGTGGAGGTCTACAAAGCAAAGAGGCATGGAGTTTGAAGGTAGGCCTTGAAATACATCCACAGGTACACCTCCAATTGACTCAAATGATGTCAATTAGCCTATCAGAAGCTTCTAAAGCCATGACATCATTTTCTGGAATTTTCCAAGCTGTTTAAAGGCACAGTCAACTTAGTGTATGTAAACTTCCGACTTCAACTGTATGCACCAGTACCACACGTTTTTGTTATGTTTTGGATGTGTATGTGTATGTATTTTCATCAAAAAACAAAATTTATTTATTGCTAGACCCTAGCGGAATAAGTCAAGTAGTGAACACTCACTAATCATACAGCTTGATGATCTGGTCACTGTACTGCTGCAGGCGATTGAGATGCTCTATCTCGTTCTTGTAGCTCTCCACTGTCTGGGCATCAGCCTCCTCCAGGTTCACATACTTCACAGCAAACAGATGATTACGTTGGTCCAGAACCTGGTACACCTGAAAGAGAAGAGAACCTACCATCAAACCAGAGAACCTACCATCAAACGAGCTGAAAAGAACAGCCAATCGGCCATCAAACCACCTGTAGTACTTCCCTGGTATCTTCCGGTTTTAAACAAATTGAAACAGGGAAGTACCATCTTAAAATTGTCCAACAAGTAAGTCTGTTTTTTCTTTTCCGTTGCACAATGTTTTGATAGCTTTTGTTACATTGTGCCCTAATGAACAAGACAACTAGCCCCTACCTTACTAGATCCACCTCGGCCAATCATCTTCAGGACGAGGAACCGTTTGCCCTTCATCACGATGGACTCGTTTGAAAGAGCAGCGGCAGAACCCTGAAGTAACAGTTAAGTGCAGAGTCATTCAACCATAGAGTTCATATTTCATTTGACATAGGCCTATAACTTAAATAGCAAAGTCACAAATAGAGAACATAACTAGGGCCATGACTTTGTTGCTCCTGACCTGACTGAGTTTTGCCTGTTCAGGTCAAGTGATCAGGGAAATCCCATGGATGGCGTTTGTGGTTTACCTGGTGGGTCTGTTGGGCATAGGACACCTGGCTGAGGGGGGTGCACGGCTGCTGCTGGGCAGGGCCGGCTTTATGGGCTGCTGAGAGAGGGGCCGCATATGGGGGGTTCCTCTTGACCACGGGGGTAACGTAACTGTGAGGAGAGGGGAATTCAAATGTCAAAGAAAGTCTTCTTTTTTGCATCACTGCTTCCCATCTTTCCTCTTGATTCCAAGACTAAACACACTCAGATCTCACTACACTGTCTGCCGTGACTGTTACTTACGCCACGTCACTGTATGGATGACAGTCTTAAATTTGCATTATGACAGTTCATGTTTAAATATGATAATTTTTCACAAGGTAACTTTAGTTAAACCATATTTTTCTTGAGGGTAGCTTTACTGTAGCTCAACTTCTTGCAATGGGAAGTAATTGGTAGCTTGATAAACCATATTTTCAGATTAGCTTCCCCAACACTGACAATACCATTTCATAATATCTCAAGAGCTGAAATAGAATCATTAGATTATGGTGATTAGGATCATTGTACAAGAGCTGTTATGTTAGATACATGTCCTATCCAGCCCCCTCACCTGTTGGCCCTGGTGTCTTTGTAGTTGGGCGTCTGGCAGGCGACGGGTGGGTTGTGTCTGGACGGGAGAGGAAGGGATGGGGTGGGTAGAGAGTCCTCCATTCCTCCAGGAATGGGCCTGAAATCAGGAGGGGTGTGCTTCTCCTGATGACGACCAAACACACACACAGTTAAACCCAGAGGTTAAAATAGAAGAATTCAAAAGAAAACAAAAACATAAGTGTTAAGAGTGTCAAAATAGAGGCAAAAAGAGAGACAGAAATGTGGAATCTCCGGCTCCCTCTCTCTACCATAGTTTGACAGACTCAATGACTTGTGAGATTGTGGCTCTAAAAAAAGAAACACACATAAGGAATCTATTCAACTAAAACTTACATCAGGTTTGCAAGCTTTAAGCTTGAAGCCGTTATCACTTTGTAGTCAGGATGAACAGGGTCATGTTCATTAGGTACCAAACAGGAGACAAGAGAGAGGGACTATGTTTTCCATTCCATGCCTCAATGAACACCACCAAGACATACAGCATAATTGACTAAATTTAAATTAAACCTACTTGGGAGACTCTCTCTGTCTTCTGCGGGGAGAATTCCCGGCTTTTAGCTCATGCATTGCCGTCTCAATTAGTTCAGTGGGCTTTGCTTTCACCTGAGCTTTCTGTAGTACTGACGTGCCTTTCTTGACCTGACCTTTTGGAAGAATATGAACAAAAATCTCTTTAGTATCAAAATATAAATGTTCAGTGTCTAAACATATATTATGCACAACTGTTTATGTAAAATAAAAATAAAAAAGGGCAATCTACCTCGAGCAACCTCAAACTGAGCATGTGCTATGTGCACAAAGGCAAAGCCTTTGCAGTTGGATCTCGCAACGATGAAGTTGTCCCGAGCATCATCTGGGTCATCAATGCTACGGAGGACATTTTTATACAGCCATCAAACCAATTCTAGAACACTGGATAACATATTTGAATATATGCAGGGTTTTTTTAATACCCAAAAACATCCTGAAGTACACTCACTCTTTGAGTTCAGCAAATCGGACCAGCATCTTGGCATAGCTCTCATTGTTGCTGTACATTCCCAATGGCAGTCTGGAGAAGACTCTGGAATAGCAGTCCTTCAGCTTTAGGAGAAGGTTGGTGTCTGTCTGAGGATTGCCCCTCTTCTCCAGCTTGGTCAAATACATCCGGCAAGCCTCAGGAGAGTTGGAACCGATTATCTGGTTTATATTGTCAGTGCTATCTACCATTGAAACAGCAGAGAACATAAACTCGATATGAGTGAGAATACATTTTTTAACAAGTTTACCATTCCGTTAGTGAGCACCTCTATGAATATGTCGGTATGCGCCAACTAATGCTTTTCACTAAACAAGCTTTTTGCACCGTCAACAACTAGGCCAAAATGGTTTCACTTCAATGTAAAGGTATCTACCTTCCATCCTAGTAGCATCTCTCCTATCTTGCCTGTGCAGCAGTGTAGTGGCGGAGTCCACAATTCCCATGTCCTTCCATGGGCGTGGCTCAGGGCTAATGATAGGTGTCTGAGAGAGCAAATCGACAATGATATGACTGTCCAATCAACTCCAGTCTTTAAAATAAGATTATGTAAGATATCACTTTACTATGCTCTGCTCTCCAAGTTATTGTATATAATTGTAAACAGTTGGCCGGTCACTAGAAAATTCTTACACAATCTATAATTACAACTGAAAGGTGGGGATTTTCATTAACAAACCTTTAGATTGAGGAAGTCCCCATCTTCAACACGCTTCTTGGCTGAGGACAAGGTAAACAGGGCACTTGAACCAGAAGTTTGCCTAAAACAAAGTTCCATTCATCAGTTTAGGCTTTGTAATCCTGTGTGTTCTGAAAGTGTTCCCTTGACATAGGTAAAACATGCTTACCTGGACAAGCAACTTGAGATGAGAGCCTCCCTCCTCTTCACTTGTCTTCCATCACTGTCATCATCATCCATTTCTGAGATAGAGCAGTGGACTACAGGCACTCTCCCTGGATAGAGGCAGGATAATAAAGAACAGGAGATTATTTAAAACCAGAGAAGTGATGGAAAAACTCCTTTAAAACTAGGGGTGGGAATTGCCAGGAACCTCACAATATGATATTCTCACGATACTTAGGTACCGATACGATATATATTGCAATTCTATATGTATTGCGATTCGATACTGTGATTTAATTGCGATTTGATGTTCCAAACATAACACTCACTATATGTCTGCTGCAGAGACAAGAGAGAGTCATAATAAAAAACAGAGTTTTGATCAGTCATGGAAATAAAAAGGGCTGACAAGATGTTGGCTCACTATTTTAAAATAATATGGAGAACATGCTATAGGATGAAAAGTATCAGAGTTTTGCCGCAGGTATAGCCAACTAGCGCTAGCTAACGCTACCTAACAAAAAACAATCAATACTTGTCAAAGTATCGATACAATATCGTCCAAAATAATATTGCGATATGTAACTGTATCAATTACCACCCCCCACAACACTACTACTAATAAAAACTTACCATGCCAACAGCTCTCTTTCGTTGAGACCCAGTCCTCCAAGCTGGAACCTCGTCCTCTAGGGGTCCATTCCGTGGTTCCATTGTTCTAAGAGAATGAGAAGACCAGTGTTAATTGTTTTTCACGAGATAGAATAGAAGAATGTAAAGCAAAACAAAGAGAGAACCTTGGTGTGAGAACTTCGCACTGTAAAAAACAAAACACTTCTTTTACCCGGAAGAAAAAATACTGGAAAGCTGCAAGTCGCCTGTACCGTCAGAGTTTCTCGAGACTTTGCGAAATTTTGTTCAATTTTTCGCAGAACCATGTGTATTATAAGTTGAGACTGAAAGAAAAATTGTTTTGACAAAACATTAAGACAATTAATATACAGTACTAGTACCCTAAAGTAGCATAAAAGCTGTGATTGCATTTTGAAAAAAAGCTAGGCTGAAGAAACATGGTCATGTATTATACTATTTATTTTTTTTAAAATCAAGATGGGCTTCAGGTTAATACGGATCTCAAATGGGATTGGAAAATGGACATAAAAACAAACCTGGTACATTTTCCTTATCCTCAGAGGAAAGAAGTTCTGCTTTGCCAAATGTCAAGTTCTGCACAGCAGCCTCCAGCAGGTCATTGGGTTTGGCATTCAGTTCAATGGCCCTCTGAAGTATCCAAGTACTTTTCTTTGTGTTGCCTTTTGAGATGGGAGAGTAAAAAAAAATATATAATAAAAACTTACTGACTAGATTTTGTATTTTATTTAACTAGGCTTAAGAACAAATTCTTATTTACAATGACAGCCTACCGGGGAACAGTGGGTTAACTGCCTTGTTCAGGGGCAGAACGACAGGTATTTACGTTGTCAGCTCGGGGATTTGATCTTGCAACCTTTCGGTTACTGGCCCAACCACTAGGCAACCTGCCAATAATACTTTCCTGCAGCAGTATGGAGTTTCTGAATGTGAGCTTCACAGATTGGACTGATGCATGCATCATCAAGAAATAAATATGATGTTAGAGATTCAATAGTTGCTATGGGTGTGTATTGTATTGGGTGTCTGAGTATTTATGAATATGAGAAAACTGGTAAATCCTTGGAGCTAAAGTTTAGTAAATAACCCAAATTGTGTCGTCTGTGTGTATAAATCATCTACGCCAGTCAAACCTAATATTGTTGTGCATCTCTCTACCTTGAGACAGTTCAAACTTAGCGTGTGCAATGTGGACAAAAGCGAAATCCTGGCAGTGTGTAGTCGCAACATTGAAGTTGCCCTCTGCCCCATTGGTGTCTTGGATTCTGAAAGATATTAAAGAACTCATTTGACAGAATTAAACTAAATACCAAAAATATATATTTTCAAAAAGGGGCAATCTGTGATTGGTACATCCATTTTTAGATTTAAATTAGGAAATTAGCCAATGATTTTTTGAAGAAAATACATTTATTAGTATACATTTCTCATGAGCTTAGTTCAACTGTCGTAATCCATCAGAACCCAACATCTAAACTTATTTGTAAACCATGTAATTGTAAACAAAGACTGAATAGCTTATCCTTCAGCTGCTAACCAAAAAGTGTCAGGGTGCCCACTTTGTTGTTTTCCCGAATCCCAGATTGCCACTTTAAATATTATTAATACACCCCTCACATTGTATTTTTAACTGATGTAGCTATAGTACAATCAACAGGAAACATGTTGCAAAACAAGGCTCAACCCTCTCATGGATAAGTATGATCATGGTTCACTCACACATTCAGCTCTGCAAATCTGACCAGCATTCTGGCATAGCTCTCATTTTGGCAGTGTTTTCCCAGTGGCATAGTTGAGAATACACGAGTATAGAAGTCTGTAAGCTTTGTGAGATGACTAGGATCCAAGTGAGGGTCTCCTTTCTTCTCCAAGTCCATCAGATATGCGAGACACGTTTCAGGGGAATTTGAGCCAATGGCCTGGTTGATATTATCAGTGTCATCTGCATGAAAATGCAAGGAAAAAAGACAGTGGGTGACCATTTACAGTACCAGTCAAAAGTTGACACACCTAGTCATTCACCGGGTTCTCTTTATTTTTACTATATTGTAGAATAATAGTGAAGACATCAAAACTATGAAATAACACATATGGAATCATGTAGTAACCAGAAAAAGTGTTGAGCAATCAAAATATTTAATATTTGAGATTCTTCAAAGTAGCCACCCTTTGCCTTGATGACAGCTTTGCAAACTCTTGGCATTCTCTCAACCAGCTTCATGAGGAATGCTTTTCTAACAGTCTTGAAGGAGTTCCCACATATGCTGAGCACTTGACTGCTTTTCCTTCACTCTGCGTTCCAACTCATTCCAAACCATTGAATTGGGTTGAGGTCGGCTGATCGCGGGGGCCAGGTAATCTGATGCAAAACTCCATCACTCTCCTTCCTGGTCAAATAGCCCTTACACAGCCTGTAGGTGTGTTGGGTCATTGTCCTGTTGAAAAACAAATGATAGTCCCACTAAGCACAAACCAGATGGGATGGCGAATAGCTGCGGTAGCCATGCTGGTTATTCTAAATAAATCATCAGCAAAGCACCCACACCACCTCCTCCATAATTAACGGTTGGAACCACACATGCGGAGATAATTTGTTCCACCTACTCTGCGTCTCACAAAGACACGGCACTTGGAACCAAAAATAAAAAAATTTGACTCATCAGACCAAAGGACAGATTTCCACCGGTCTAATGTCCATTGCTCGTGTTTCTTGGCCCAAGCAAGTTTCTTCTTCTTATTGGTGTCCTTTAGTAGTGGTTTCTTTGCAACAATTCGATCATGAAGGCCTGATTCATGCAGTCTCCTCTGAACAGTTGATGTTGAGATGTGTCTGTCACTTGAACGCTGTAAAGCATTTATTTGGGCTGCAATCTGAGGTGCAGTTAACTCTAATGAACTTATCCTCTGCAGCAGAGGTAACTCGGTGTCCTCCTTTCCTGCGGTGGTCCTCATGAGAGCCAGTTTCATCATAGAGCTTGATGTTTTTTGCTACTACACTTGAAGAAACTTTCAAAGTTCTTGAAATGTTCCGTGTTGACTGACCATGTCTTAAAGTAATGATGGACTGTCGTTGGTCTTTGCTTATTTGAGCTGTTCTTGCCATAATATAGACTTGGTATTTTTACCAAATAGGGCTATATTCTGTATACCACCCCTACCTTGTCACAACACACCTAATTGGCTCAAACGCATTAAGAAGGAATGAAATTCAACAAATTACCCTAATAAGGAACACCTGTTAATTGAATTCCAGGCTGTTTTTTTCATGAAGCTGTTTGAGAGAATGCCAAGAATGTGCGAAGCTGTCATCAAGGCAAACGGTGGCTACTTCAAAGAAACTCTAATATAATATTTAAATTTTTTAATGCTTTTTTTGGTTACTACATGATTCCATGTGTGGTTTCACAGTTTTCACCCTGAAACGAGTAGGTGTGTTCAAACTTATACCTGGTACTTAATTTGCAAACTCAGTGGTCTTATATATGGGCATATCATTATGTACAATATATGGCGCATTTTGTCTTCACCGTGGAACGAATGAAATCGTGTTATTACCTTCGATTAGATATCTTGTTTTAATTCGGTCGAGCTTCTGACACAACATGGCAAGTTGGTGCTGTCTGTCTGTATGCTCCTCCAACATCTCTGCAGAATGTAGCTAATATGTTGAGGCAGCTACTGACTGTAAGCCTAGCTATCTATACACCCAAATATGACATCACGCTATAGTGCGATATATACTTCTGATATGTGAATCAACAAGCAGAAAACGGACCCTGATGTAAATAACCAGCTCGCTGGGATATGTGTAGCTAAGTTAACGTCCTTAGCTATCTAACCATCTGCATATTGTCTAGCCAAAGCAAAGCTAGCTTAGCTAATAACGTTAGCTCTAGCTAGTTAGCTACGGGTCGTGGCGGAGCACAAAGACTTGCAAGGAAATAAAGCTATAAAGAAATCCAAATCACTTTTTTTATACCGTACATAATTAAAACGAATCTCACCTTTTCTAAAATGTACTTTCACGTGAAATAATTATACTTCAATACAAAAAAAAAACGTCTGTCTGTTTATAACATTGGTCAGTTTGTATGGTTGACTACGCCCCCAAATATTCGAAATACTCCTCCCACTTCGATGAAAGTTATTTGTAATTATGCTCCGGCCGCCTGACCATCCGTTCCAGGGTTTAATTAGAAATCGTGCGGACCTGAATGTAGTTGATGATCCCTGCTTTCTTGCAATGCGTTAGTGGCCTACGGGGTGTCCTAATTATTTGGCCATAATAAATCCAGTTTGCCTGGATGACATTTATGTTTTTATTAACCAAATACTGTTTTGTTTTATTACATTTCACATAACAGCTCGTTCAGGGAAGTTTGCCTGGATGACATTTATGTTTTTATTAACCAAATACTGTTTTGTTTTATTACATTTCACATAACAGCTCGTTCAGGGAAGTTTGCCTGGATGACATTTATGTTTTTATTAACCAAATACTGTTTTGTTTTATTACATTTCACATAACAGCTCGTTCAGGGAAGACAAAATAAAGCCAAAGTCCTATGATGTGTTCTACCATTGGGGGGCAGAAGACAAATGCATACCAAAGCACAGAGATGCTGAGGGTGCCTCTTGCCCCGGCTTTAGTTCCACGTCATGTCTGTTTCAAGATGGCAGCTATGAGGCTATGAAGAAGCGACAAATGTTTCTGGAATAAATTATGAAAACAGATACTAGGTAGCAGCTGTTAGACACATACGCCGGTCATATGACTGGTATCATTATTGCAAGTGTAGTGAATTTTACAAGGAAAAATACGTTGCATACAGGTATGTTCATTTGCTAAGCTAGCCAAATAAATGAATTCTGCGGACGGCCACATCTGATTCGCCAGCTGTCAGCTAAGCAAGTATATTGATCTGTGTGGTGAGTGTCTGTATTTTAGCTATGAAGACAATGAACTGTGGCTACCTTTCTATATCCGTTTCAGACAAAAATCTAGCTACCTAGACTTGATAAGAATGCCCCGTTCAAGACAACTCGGAACTCAGAAAAAAACGATATACGAAAGGAAAAATAGATTTGAACGGTCATCAACTCGGGAACTTGGACCTCTTTCCAGAGCTCCGACCTGATGATCACTGACCTCATGATTTGACCTAATATGTTTATGAGTTCTCAGTTGTTTTGAATGGGGCATTAGACGATGCAGCAATAGAACCCCACAGTGGTGGTGTCACAATACCCATAAAACCTAGCGGTCAAACAGGAAATGGTTCCAATCGTTTTTCAAACATACATTTTTCCCATATGGGATTTTAGAAACACAAAATAAGGGCTGTGTTTTGTGTATGTTGGTGATGTGAACACCAAGGAATTGTTCAGCAATCTGATGGCATGGGGGTAGAAGCTGTTGAGGAGCCTTTTGGTCCTAGACTTGGCGCTCCGGTACCGCTTGCCGTGCGGCTGTAGAACCTTTTTGCGGATCTGGGGACCCATGCCAAATTTTTTCAGTTTCCTGAGGGGGAAAAGATTTTGTCGTGCCCTCTTCACGACTGTCTTAGTACGTTTGGACCATGATAGTTTGTTGGTGATGTGGACACCAAGGAACTTGAAACTCTCGACCCGCTCCACTACAGCCCCGTAGATGTTGATGGGGGCCTGTTCGGCCCGCCTTTTCCTGTAGTCCACGATCAGCTCCTTTGTCTTGCTCACATTGAGGGAGGGGTTGTTGTCCTGGCACCACACTGCCAGTTCTCTGACCTTCTCCCTATAGGCTGTCTCATCGTTGTCGGTGATCAGGCCTACCACTGTTGTGTCGTCAGCAAACTTAATGATGGTGTTGGAGTCGTGTTTGGCCACACAGTCGTGGGTGAACAGGGAATACAGGGGAATAAGTACACACCCCTGAGGGGCCCCAGTGTTAAGGATCAGCATGGCAGACGTGCTGTTGCCTACTCTTACCACCTGGGGTCGGCCCGTCAGGAAGTCCAGGATCCAGTTGCAGAGGGAGGTGTTAAGTCCCAGAGTCCTTAGCTTATTGCTGATCTTCGTGGGCACTATGGTGTTGAACGCTGAGCTGTAGTCAATGAACAGCATTCTCACATATGTGTTCCTTTTGTCCAGGTGGGAAAGGGCAGTGTGAAGTGCGATTTGAGTTTGCGTCATCTGTGGATCTGTTGGGGCGGTATGCGAATTGGAGTGGGTCTAGGGTGTCCGGGAGGATGCTGTTGATGTGAGCCATGACCAGCCTTTCAACGCACTTCATTGCTCCCGACGTGAGTGCCACGGGGCTGTAATCGTTTAGGCAGGTTACCTTCACTTCCTTGGGCACAGGAACTATGGTGGTCTGTTTGAAAGATGTAGGTATTACAGACTCGGTCAGGGAGAGGTTGATAATATCAGTGAAGACACTTGACAGTTGGTCCGCGCATGCTTTGAGTACACATCCTGGTAATCCGTCTGGCCCAGCGGCTTTGTGAATGTTGACCTGTTTAAAGGTTTTGTTCACATCGACTACCGAGAGCGTTATCACACAGTCATTCAGAACAGCTGGTGCTCTCGTGCATGTTTCAGTGTTGCTTGCCTCGAAGCGAGCATAAAAGGCATTTAGCTTGTCTGGAAGGCTTGCGTCACTGGGCAGCTCGCGTCTGTGTTTCCCTTGTAGTCCGTAATAGTTTTCAAGCCCTGCCACATCCGACGAGCGTCAGAGCCAGTGTAGTAGGATTCAATCTAAATCCTGTATTGACGCTTTGTTTGTTTGATGGTTCGTCTGAGGGCATAGCAGGATTTCTTATAAGCGTCCGGATTAGTCTCCCGCTCCTTGAAAGCGGAAGTTCTAGCCTTTAGTTCGATGCGGATGTTGCCTGTAATCCATGGCTTCTGGTTGGGATATGTACGTACAGCCACTGGTGGGACGACGTCATTGATGCACTTATTGATGAAGCCGATGACTGAGGTGGTGTATTCCTCAATGCCATTTGATGAATCCCGGAACATGTTCCAGTCTGTGCTAGCAAAACAGTCCTGTAGTGTAGCATCCGTGTCGTCTGACCACTTCCATATTGAGCGAGACTGGTACTTCCTGCTTTAGTTTTTGCTTGTTAGCAGGAATCAGGAGGATAGAATTATGGTCAGATTTGACAAATGGAGGGCGGGGGAGAGCTTTGTATGCATCTCTGTGTGTGGAGTAAAGGTGGTCTTGGATTTTTTCCCCCCTGGTTGCACATATGACATGCTGGTAAAAATTTGGTATAACTAATTTGTTTGCCTGCATTAAAGTCCCCGGCCACTAGGAGCGTCGCTTCTGGGTGAGCATTTTGTTCTTTGCTTATGGCCTTATACAGTTGGTTGAGAGCGGTCTTAGTGCCAGCTTTGCTTTGTGGTGGTAAACAGACGGCTATGAATAATACAGATGAGAACTCTCTTGGTAGATAGTGCGGTTGACAGCTTATCATAAGGTACTCTTCCTCAGGAGAGCAATACCTCGAGACTTCTTTAATCCCTGCAAGCTCCTGCATGTCATCCCCAGCTGACACCTTTGCTGACAGGCATTGTTCATTTTTTTTAACTTGCACAAGACAGTTCACAGAATTTCTAATTTATAGAAATGTAGCCAATTTATTAATTACTACATTTAGCTAACATTAGATAGTTAATCCAGAGATGCTTACCTTTGCCTTCATTTTGACAGTCTCATCCAGATCATCATGACATTTGTAGTTCTTTATGATAGCTACATTAGCAGCTATTTAGTGTTTCATTTTTGGTGGGTAAATACAGGCGGATATATTGATAAAAGTCACCTTGTCCTAGAGAGATTTACACGGTTATCAAAAGATCACGCCAGGGTAAGCCTACACAAAATACAGTCCTTATTTTAAGTGTTTCTAAAATCCCCAATGAGAAAAATTAATTAATGGTGGAAAAACAATTGGAACCATTTCTCTGTTTGACCGCTAAGCTGTATGGGTATTATGACTCATACTGTGTATTCTTTAACTTGCCAGGAGGAAGAAGTAACCTGGAAGAAAATAGCTAGCTAACTTTCTAGCTATGCTAATGACAAAAGTTATAACAGCTAGAAAGCTTACTCATTATTAGATGGATGTGGATGACAGTCTTGCTGGAAAATTCTGATTTATAAATCCAATGGATTTGGTGAAAATGGTATGTCCTCCTTTTAGCTCAACTTCACCATGGCCATTTCTCAGTTTCGCCTTTTTAAGATTTGCACATGGCTTGCAACCTTCCTTTCGTTCTTCAGAAGGTTGATATGCAGGTAAGGAACAACCATTATGTTGAAGTGAAAGAAGCAAAACTGATCTAGAACCCTTTGCCATGTCAGACTATGTCTGAATAGATTTTGTAAAATCTGAAAGCCACAGTGTGTAAGATTTCCAGTCATTTTACTTCGTTGAAATTAATGTTAATCTCATGGAACGTTATTCCTTGAGCACAACCAAATACATTAGTATAGAAATCAAATGCTCTTTGCATGTGAAAATTGCATCCCATGGAATGCCTTTCCTCTAAAATGTATGTGTTTTGACATAGATCTGGGAGGTTGCGTAAGCTAAGCGGTGATCAGATATCTCTTCCAACGACGGTTGATTTTTCATCAGTCCCCAAACAGGTCAGTGATATACAAGTTTATAAGCTACAGCCCATTATTGCTAACATGAGGCAAGTGCTTAGTCGATTTGCTTTACATCCCTAACAAACCTGTTGTCATTAATTACATAACCAAGCATGTATTGTGCAACCAACAGTCAGTGTTTACATTGTGGCATGCTTAAATACTTTCTCTTTATTTTTGTCATATTATTTTTACAAGAAACTTAATTTACACCTTTGACCAAACCCTGTGCAGCCAGAGATTGAAGAATGGAGCTCGTGGGATGAAGAAGGTCCCACAAGTATCAAGATCGAGGGCGGTAACGGCAACGTGCCACCTCAGCCTGGCGAGGAAGAGGAACCAGACTACTTTAAAGACATGGCTCCCACCATCAGGAAAACACAGAAAGTAGGCTGGGTCTTCATTTAAAGCTGAAATCTGTATAAAGTGCCACTGTTCGCCACAGTATTTTTTGTTGTTGTATTTTTTTGTTTAATTGAAACTCAGGAGAGGAGTGTCCTGCAGCGTGATAAAAAAAATTGCAGTACATATTCTGGTGTTATGCGCATGCAATGATGTCCGAGGGGAAAAACGTGTTTGTTGTTTGACGTAACTTCTTTGTTGTTGAAATATCCCAAATGGAAGAGGCATTTTCACTAAGTACAGATTCCAGCTTTAAGTGCATTTCTCAACACTAATTGAAGGTAGACTCAGCAATATACATTTACCACAAGGGAGGAGCAGGGTAATTCCCAACACAAACAAAAATAGTCTAAAGGGTGAGGCTGCACTGTTCAACATTTGTCGTCACCCAGCTATCACATGGCATGAGAGAGCGAAGAAAACTCCCGTGCTGATGCTTAACAGTATCTGTATTGCTGATGATGAGTGCAGCCTCTTGCCTCACACTCTGTCGACAATATCGCTGGCCACGCTGCTGCTTGTAGTCACGCCATGTCATATTGTTGAGTCTTAGTAGTTTTAACTTGTCTCCTCTCTCTCTGTCCCCACCCCAGATTGTGCTGAAGAAGAGGGAGCCACTCAACTACTTGGTACCCGACGGCAGTGCGGGCTTCTCCAGCAGACTGGCAGCCACTCAGGACACCTCCTTCATCCAGCCATCTGTGAGTTAGTGTAGCACCGTCCAATGTACAGTGTCTATAGACAGTTTACTCCCCCTTTAACTTTTTTTTCACATTTTGCTACCATAAAATGAAATCTAAAAAGAGATTTAGATGTTGTTCTTCCTACAGAGCTACACAACCTACTCCTCATTTTCAAGGTGAAAGAAAGTTATAAAAAATGTTCTAAATTAAGAAAGAACTACTGAAATATCATAATTGGCTAAGTCTCCACTCCCCTGTGTTAATACTTGGTGGAAGCACCTTTGGCAGCCATTGCAGCTGTTAATAATTTGGAATAAGATTCTACCAACTTTGCACAACTCTTAGGGCAACATATCCATTGTTTTTGTCAAAATTGCTCAAATACATAACATTTGGTTGGGGATCATTCAGAGACAGAAATATTTAAACTTTGTCTTAGATTTTTTTGTAGCAGATTAAAGTCAGGACTGAGACTAGACCACACTGGAACACTCAACACTTATTGGAAAGCCATTCTGGTGTGTCTTTGGCATTAAAATGTGTGTTATTGTCTCCCTGAAAAAGGTTAAGTGTATCTCAGGTTTAGGTTTTGTGAGGGGGAAAAATTATGTATTCACCTTATTTGTTGGATATGTAACAATTATTTACTTAACAAACAGTAAGATATTTCTGTCCTGCTAATGCTGTGTTTTATGGTCTCCACTCTAGAACCCTGCAGCTAGTCTGGGTGTTGAGGACATGGGTTCTACTAGAGATAGCTTGAAGCTGACAATTGATTTGTGATGGTGATAACCTAAAAGCTAACATTCTATAGACAAGATGTGGTGTGTGTGACTCGAGATAGAGAGCCTGGAAGAGTTAAGAACAATGCCTCATTGTCTCATCTTCCTGGCATCTGGGAAACTAAGTAAAATACCATCCTGTGTAGATAACCAAGGTGGCTTATGGGAAGGTTAGAAGTGACTGACTAAGCAATCTTGGTATCAGCTATATAAAAACTGTGCATCGTCTGTAAAAGCTAGACTCTCAGCCTAAGTCAGTCAGTCAAGACTGGTGTGCTGACGGTCTCATTATTGCAATAATTAATAGATATTAAATAAAGATGAATGTTTGAAGAAATCAGTACTCTTAGTACTGAATTTCCACAACATTTTTAAGACTGAATCTGGTTTTCCTCTAACTTTTTGATTCTGACAAAATCTGCAGTCCCTGCCAATGACAAGCATACCCATAACATGATGCTGCCACCACAATACCTGGAAATAGAGAGGGTTTCACTTTGTGTTGTATTGGATTTGACCCAACCCTGTCGTTTTTAATATTACTTAACAGCCTTGTTGCAAACAGAGTGGATCATTTGGAGTGGATTTTTTTTTACACAGGCTTATTTATTTTCACTTTGTCAAACAGGCCAGTAATATGGAGTGATTGCAATGTTGTTGCATTCTGATAACCAAACCCTGGAATAGACACACTAGAAAGGCTTTCCAAGAGGTGTTGAGTGTTACTGAGTGGTTTAGTCTCAGTCCTAACTTAAATCTGCTTAAAAAATCAGAGACAAGGTTTGAATATTGCTGTCCATCAAATATGTCCAACCAAATGTAATGAGGTTGAGAAATCTTGACAAAACAATGGTTATATGTTGCCCTAAGAGTTCTGCAAAGTTGGTAGAATCTTAATCCAAGTTATTCACAGCTGTAATGGCTGCCAAAGGTGCTTCCACCAAGTATTGACTCAGGGGGGTGGAGACTTATCCAATTATGATACTTCAGTTTTGCTATTTTTTTTCTTCATTTGGAAAATGTTTTATAACTTTCACTTTAAAACTGTGGAGTAGTTTAATCCCTTCTTATATTTAAGGCAGCAAAATGTGGAAAAAAAAGTTCAAGGGGGTGTTGACTTTCTATAGGCGCTGTACCACTAGTCTCTTGTAACAGACTGTTAACATTTATATTAGCATCTGTTGGCCTCTGCTGATTCTACGATGGGGGTCAGGTGATCTCCTTGTACAGTGGATTAGCGCCACTAATTATTTTGATGAATACTGATTTTGCAGAGGTGGTATTTGAGGTGGGGGGTGGGTTTTTTAACTTGAATGGTCTAATGCACACTGCTAACAACCTAAAATATAAATTGTTGTACAGCCTGGATTGTAAACATAGGTAGACTTTTGAAAGGGGACGGGCTGGGGAGGGGCTTTGGCAGAGGCTTTGAGAGGGGTTGTACTGCTCCGTCCACTGTGTCCATATTTCAAAACCTCAGCCACCAAAAACGGAGAAGCTAGCCAGCGCCTGTCCAATTTCTTGTTTCAAGGATTACAGACCAGCTCACCACAGCACTATGATGAAGTCTGGGTTTCTTTTTATTTCACCATCTCAAAAGTAGTCTGTTTTAGTTGGACCAGTGCTGTGACGTGTTCATTTCCAGGAGTGCACAAGTCCTCCAGGGCCACAGTTCTCTGTATTCAGGTTGAATAAAGGTTTATAGCGATGTGAAGAATAGTTGCTAATGGAGGTTAGGTCCCACTGCCATCCTATACTGTCAGTGACTGTGTCCTGACTGCATTCCTGTCCTCCTCTCTGTCCCACAGTCTGAGCTTGGAGACATGGATACCTGGCACGAGGATGCCAACGCCTGGGAGGATGAGTCGTCAGAAGCTGCCTGGGAGGCCGATTTAGTGCTCAGGTGATAGCGCTTTTTATTATTATTATTATTATTATTATTATTATTATTATTATTATTATTATTATTATATTGTCTAGAGCAGGGGTATTCAAATCTTACCCTACAAGGTCCGGAGCCTGCTGGTTTTCTGTTTTTCCTGATAATGAGTTGCACATGCCTGGTGTCCCACGTCTAAATCAGTCCCTGAACGGGGGGGAGCAGTGTAACTGGCTTCAATGTAGTCTGCGCGGGACTGATTGCTTCATCCTGCTCCCACCCGCTACCTCATAACTGGTTCTGAACCCAATTGCAGACCTGCTATGTTATTTTAGGCATATATGATGCAGCTCACTTGCCAGCCATGGTCCCAGCAATTTTGCACCATTAGGCAATATCAAAATGCGCAAAAATAGCCTAGGTTAAATTACCTGAGATTCTCACGTGTCCCATTATGTTAAGCTATCGGTATTACTGGGCTATATCAGCCAATATGCTAGACGTAGTTTGAAGAGAGCAGAGTTGGAGAGACTTGCACTTTCTCTTGAGCTATTTTTATAGCCTACCTTTTTTAGGAGTGGGAAGATTTTCAGACTAAGACAAATATTTATTTATAGGCAATGTAGTAAACTATAGCCTAATCATATTCAGGTAGTACATTTCCTTGGAAAGATAACTGCCAGTGATTCTCCACCCATGCATTGGCATCCTACTCTATTTCAATGAGACCAAACATATACACTACATGACCAAAAGTATGTGGACACCTGCTCATCGAACATCTCATTCCAAACTCATGGGCATTAATATGGAGTTGGTCCCCCCTTTTCTGCTATAACAGCCTCCACTCTTCTTGGAAGGCTTTCCACTAGATGTTGGAACATTGCTGAGGGGACTTGCTTCCATTCAGCCACGAGCATTAGTCTGGTTGGGCACTGATGTTGGGCGATTAGGCCTGGCTCACAGTCGGCGTTCCAATTCATCCCAAAGGTGTTCAATGGGGTTGAGGTCAGGGTTCTGTGCAGACCAGTCAAGTTCTTCCACACCGATCTCGACAAACCATTTCTGTATGGACCTCGCTTTGTGCACGGGGGCATTGTCATGCTGAAACAGGAAAGGGCCTTACCCAAACAGTTGCCACAAAGTTGGAACCACAATTAAAATGTTTATGGTTATATTACGTAAGAACAATGGTGCAACACTAATAAAAATTATATTATTTTATAACAAATGCGGTTCTCCCGTGTTGGATAGCGGTCACTCTCTGCGGTATTGGAACACATCAGTGCGCTGTTGAATTGGCACCTTTTCCTAGACCATGTTGCTATGTGAGTAATATCAAAGTTAACCAGCATATTGGTGTTGAGAACCAATGGTGAAAAAAGTTGTAAAAGATACCTTTTTTATTGTATTTGTTATATTTATTTATTTTAATAAAAAAATGTAGGATAATCAGGGCACACTCAGACAATTTACAAACAAAGCGTGTGTTTAGTGAGCCCGCCAGATCAGAGGCAGTAGGATGACCAGGGATGTTCTCTTAATAAGTGTGTGAATTGGACCATTTCCTGTCCTGCTAAGCATTCAAAACGTAACAAGTACTTTTGGGTGTCAGGGAAATTGTATGGAGTAAAAAGTACATTCTTTTCTTTACAAAGATAGTGAAGTAAAAGTTGTCAAAAATATAAATAGTAAAGTACAGATACCCCCAAAAACGACTTAAGTAGTACTTTAAAGTATTTTTACTTAAGTACTTTACACCACTGTTGAAAACAATAGGCGGAGGCAGCAACGGAGTTAGGAGATGATTTTATAAGAAATGTGAGGAGAGGAAACCCCAACTTAATTAAGTCTATAATCAATAGCCTAACTGTTAAATGCACCAAGCCTCACGCAACCACATGTCAGATTAACAATTTCACATTCGTCTGTTTTTAATCTTTGCTATGCTGTAATAAAATCTTTACACTTTTTTTCCTGTTAGAACAGCCTCTGTGGTATAATGTATTATTTATTTAGTGTTGTTTACACTGTTCCAAATTGTCAGGAAAAATAATATTTATAATAATATCCCTCCTTTTTCTTGATCTCCTTCTTATTGTTATTATTATTATGATCATCATTATAATATAAGAAATGTAATTGTCATTAGTAAGCATATATAACAGCCTTGTATAACCACCATTGAGCTGTAGGCCTAAGAGCTCATCCTGTTTAGTCTTTATACCGTAACTTACTTAGGCCAGTATTTCAATACTTATATAGGCTACTGTATCAATCAATCATTCATTCGTTCATGTCATCACACAGCATACGAGTCATTCATGATTTGAAATACAATCAAGCATTTTCGTTTTAAAATAAAATAATTGCTGTAAACAATAAATAACCGTTCCATTTGGGAAATTGCATTCACGAATGAATGCAACTGTTTTTAGGCTTTGCTGTATTAAAGGCTTTACAAATAAAACGTATTTTTGTTGATCTCCAATATTTTCCACAAAAAGTAACATTTATTCCACACATCTGACTTCCCCTATACCTGAGCAATCATTAAAACATTCCCCCGTTTCGAGTTTATTTGTCCCGTCCTCTGCATCCATTTTGCTGTCTCATGTGTTCGGAATTTGTTATAACCAATTTATAGATGTGATCATGATATGCTATAGGTCAGGCCCTATTGGTCACGTGCATGCGATGCATACATTTGTCACGTAACTAGAGCAAGGGTTGAGGGAATAGGGAATGTTTTTCCTAAACAAGTTAGGGATGTCAGTAACATAACTTTTCAGTCAGAAAGGGCTGCAATTATGTTGCAGCTTCAGCAACACGGACAGCGCAATAAACACTGTTGCTGTTCTGTGGTGGTCACTGCAGCAGGGAGGAGAGGGAGACAACGGTTGCAAATCACACAGTCACTCGCTGTCATTTTTTTAAAAGCAGCGCAGCAAGTCTGAGCCCTGCCCTACACAATCAAATCAAATGCGGTCGTACTCCCTCTAGTCATTTGTGTCTTTAATTATTTCACCAAACGGTGCGCTTAAAGCATCAGACAAGCTCAGTGCGTATAGTTGATTTGATTAAAACACATAGGATGTGTCATTTTATGGAAAAATACTCGTTTAAAAATTTTGAACAGACAACTCAAGGTCCAGCAATATTTGCGTCGTCCGGGTTTGGCCGGGGTAGGCCGCCATTGTAAATAAGAACTTGTTCTTAACTGACTTGTCTAGTTAAATAAAGGTTAAAAAAAATATATATATATATATTGCTGTCATATAGTTGATCTACATATATAGTTGATCTATATATATATATATATATATATATATATATATATATATATATATATATATATATATTGCTGTCATATAGTTGATCTACATATATAGTTGATCTATATATATATATATATATATATATTGCTGTCATATAGTTGATCTACAAGTTTAGTTGTTATCCAGCAGGTGGCAGTGTATTAAGAATGTTCAGCACAGCTTCAACATGAAAGAAAGGCATTATTTGCACAAAGAAAATTCTGGCTTCAGGGAAACCTGTATGGCAGTACTTTTTATGAGGATTTTTTCTCTCTACCTCTGTGAACCATCACCTTTGCTCTCTCAAAAAGCTTAGTTTGAGGTTTGTTGCAAATCCTTTTAAACTCACACCTTTTGTGTCGTTTCCCTGTCTTCCAGACAACAGAAGATGGCTGAGAGAGAAAAGCGTTCCATGGAACAGCAGAGGAAGAAGATGGAGAAGGAGGTTCAGAGGATGATGAAGAAGGACCAGAAGATTGCTGTCAAGCTCTCGTAACATTTTTTTGGAGCTCTCATCCCTTGAGCCGGAGGGCAAAAAAAGAAACACTGAGACAAACGTCATCATGCTATCCTCTCATCATCTCCACACGAAGATCATCTCTACTCCACACAGCAGTCATTTAAAAAAAATTCTGTCCACCAGCCATCATTCGAGGCATGGCTTGGCCAGTGTGATGTTTGTTCAGTGACTGTTGCATTCAGCTATCGGAAGGCACTTCATACCTGGGATGTGTTCATTAGGGCACGCAACGGAAAACGGAAATTAGCATTTCTTATCGGACAAGTCCAGGAAGTCACTCCCTGTATCAGTCCATTTTCTTCTGTTTTGCGCTGAATGAACACTACCCTGATTTAATTGCAGTTAATGCGACCATACTTTATTGAATCTGAAGGGTTCAATAAATACTCTGTGCATTGCCCTTTGGTATTGCCCTATATCAGAGTCAGAGACTTGGTATCAAATGTCACTCTGGCCAAGTATGACTCTGGGTTCAGTAGTTAGTTTTGAGTTGTCCATTTGTATTTCCCAGGAATATGTGTAAATATACTGGTACCTATAGTACAAGTGAACTCTCAAAAGAGACCTATTTCTCTGATATTGTCTTATTTATAACATGAAGGACAAAGGTGTGTAATTAAATGTAAGTCTCACTGTATATCAGTTACATACATCCCTTTGTTGGCTTGGTTATTGTGCTTTTTAATTACGTTTCTCATCATTGTTCGAAAACACATTCTCTCATTGGCGTTGCTTGATGTTCCTGATGTACTTTTACTGTACAGCCTTCAATATACTGGAATTGCACAATGGAGTTGAAGGCTTAAAAAGAAGAGTTTCAAACTGAGGGTGTGGACACTGTCAAAGGGATTTGGGAATTTAATTGAGCCTTACTCAAGAGTTGGCTGTGGATTCCTATGGTAATCCTATGGTTAATGATCTGCCAGGCTCAACATCTTTGACATCTTGAATAATCAAAACATTTTCCTGCTTGTTCTTATCCCTGCTTTTTAAAACACCAAAATAGAAGCGGCGACTCATTAACGACTTTTGTCTATTTTATTTTACACGTTCAATGTAGCATAACACATACAAACTCTGTGTTATCTGAGAAAGCTTGGTGATCAGACATGGCCAACTCAACTCACATCCTTGATCGGTGATCATGGCAAATAAAAAGATGCAAAGCTCTGTGCTCCCCTCCTCTGTAATTTGTGGAAGGTTAATAACAGAATCGGTCAATAAATGTCATAATTTAAAGCCTTTTGCATTGCCTGGACCTGTTACGTATCAATATGATCTTGATTTGGTCAATCGATGTCGAATCAAGTGGAGCTTTTTTGTGATGGAAGTGCTTGTGTGCGAATGCCCAGAAACCGGTGTATGAGACTGGAATGTCAAGCAGAAGGGTCTAGTTGCCATGGAAACATATATGCAGAGCTGGAGCTGTAAGAACTGACATGCATAAGGCGTTTGCAATTAAACAGACCTGTTGGATTAGAATAACAATTGATAGTCCCTTTTACACATTTGTGTTTTCCTTGTACCATCGCTGGGGTATCCTGAATATAATATGGGGATTCTGGCAAAATTAGTTTTTATATTGAATGTCTAAATGAATGATGCCTTTGAAACATTGTGGTGTTTTCATGGTTATTTTAGGTGGGGCTTTGTGGTAACTGATGGATTCATTTATGTTTTTCAGAGAATATTGATATCAATGATATTGATTAATAGAGAATATTGATAGTATTATATTGCCCATTGCATGGAACATTGGATCAGGAAGAAAGAGGTTGTTAGCCACAGAGAATTATGAAAATACTGCTGACCTTTGTCCTTTTGCTTTCTTTGCAAATACTTCTTCCATTTGTTATCAAAGTCAGCATGATGGGGATACATGATTATATGTTTTTCTTTGTCAACAAAGATCTCTTTTTTTGCACATTCCTTATTTTTCTATGGTAAATCTCTGGATCCCTTTTCAATTGTGTCTAAATGTTAACCAATATTAGAGTCATGACAGAAACAAAGATACAAAACCAATAAAGCAAGTGAATTTCAAGATTAAATCAGCATTAAATCACTTGTTCTTTTCAGACTTGTGTGTGATTGAAAATAAATTTTTAGGTTTGGAATAAAATGTCCTCCCAAGATTCACTCAAGCCATATTATTTCTCTGAACCACCCACGATTTATTGCATTATGAAAAACTCCCATTATGAATAAACCTTTTACGTGCATGTAGCCCAGTGTCATTAGATATGCTTGTTCTCTAAGTAGATTAATAGGGCATTTTAATCTTGTGCATTGCAAATTCCTTTCAAATGCTTTTCAAATCCAAGGTCAGACTAGTTGTACTGACTCTTTCATTTCCGGCCTTAACATGTAACATCATCGTCACGAATTCACTATCTGTCTCCAAACCACTCAGACTGATCATGACCTACTTTTAGGAACGAAATGTCTCACTCATCAGTTTTTCAGGAAGAGGGGTAATCTGCTCTGTTCCTGCAGAATTATAATAATTTTTCCATTGTAAAAATTTTATCGTCTCATCTGTGTCAGTAATAGCCATTCTATGTAAAGTATCCATATTTTATCCTGCTGGTATGTTAACCACTACTAGCTCTCTCTGGCACTATCTCAATCCATCTTTCCTTGATTCCTCACATCCTATAACAGTTAAATGCATTCACATGCTATGAACTCGTTGAGAAACGCTGATTGGCTAATGGCCAACAAGCTGAGTAAACCATAAACTAAATGTTCAGCTATCATGCCTGTAAACAAATTATGTTCAAAAACCATATTAATAGATTGCCTTTTATAAATAAAGTTGTATGGCATTTAACTGCCGAAAATGCTGTTATCAAGGTAATTTCCTTAGTAGTTGATGTCAGAGGTCAGCAGGTGAGAGAAATGAGAGCTCAGGATGAGTAATTACCTGTTGGAGGGCTATTCGTATGTGGTAAATTCCCACTTCCCACTGGTTACGAACACAGCATGACTCCACCCCCCCTCCCCATATTGATTCAACCTTCTCTTTGCTACCAGGCCTGGTTGCAGAGAGAGATGACAGCAGATGGAATGATTCATCAGTCTGCTTGCACTCTAGTGAACAGGCGGTCATGGTTATGTAACGGAACATCCCCATATGGCAGTAGGGGAAATGGGTTATTTAGCATCGCATGGGGCTTCTCATTCCAACTCGTCTCAATGCATCAGTCTGCCAGTTGATTAGATTTACTTTAATCCTCACACAAACATAGATGTAACGTGACATGTGAAAACATGGTCTGTGTGTGTAAACAGTCTCTGCTGATCTGTGGCATGACCTTTCTTCAAAGATGGTCGGACTCAGAACCACCATCTTGCAGCTTGAGGTTCCACTCTGGCAGGTCTAATGCACTTCCATTGTAAACTGCCCAGGGGACATTGAACACAGCCTAAAAAAGCCATTGCATTTTTTGTTTGATATACACTGAACAAAAATATATATGCAACATGTAACACTTTCAAAGATTTTACTGAGTTACAGTTCATATTAGGAAATCAGTCAATTGAATACATTAATTAGTCCCTAATCTATGGATTTCACATGACTGGGAATACAGATATGCATCTGTTGGTCACAGATACCTTAAAAAAAAGGTAGGGTCATGGATCAGAAAACCAGCCAGTATCTGGTGTGACCACCATTTGCCTCATGCAGCGCAACACATCTCTTTCGAATAGAGTTGATCAGGCTGTTAATTGTGGCCTGTGGAATGTAGTCCCACTCCTCTTCAATGGCTGTGTGAAGTTGCTGGATATTGGCGGGAACTGGAACACGCTGTCGTACATGTCAATTCAGAGCATTCCAAACATGCTCAGCGGGTGACATGTCTGGTGAGTATGCAGGACATGAAGAACTGGGACATTTTCAGCTTCCAGGAAATGTGTACAGATCCTTGTGACATGGGGACGTGATTTATCATGCTGTAACATGAAGTTATGGCGGCGGATGATTGGCATGACAATGGGCTTCAGGTTCTCGTCACGGTATCTCTGTGCATTTGATAAAATGCATTTGTGTTCGTTGCCAGCAGCTTATGCCTGGCCGTACCATAACCCCACCAACACCATGGGGCACAACGCCGACATCAGCAAAACACATGACGCCATACACGCTGCTATCTGCCCAGTACAGTTGAAACCGGGATTCATCCGTGAAGAGCACACTTCTCCAGCGTGCCAGTGGCCATCGAAGGTGAGAATTTGCCCACTGAAGTCAGTTACGGCACCAAACTGCAGTCAGGTCAAGACTCTGTTGAGGACGAGATGATCCCGCAGGTGAAAAAGCCAGATGTGGAGGTCCTGGGTGGGCATGGTTTCACATGGTCTGCGGTTGTGAGGCCAGTTGCACGTGCTGCCAAATTCACCACAACTACGGGGTGGCTTATGGTAGAGAAAGGAACATTGAATCCTCTGGCAACAGCTCTGGTTGACATTCCTGCAGTCAGCATGACAATTGCACTCTCCCTCAAAACTTAATGCCACAGATGTGCCATGTGACAAAATTACACATTTGAGTGGCCTTTTGTCCCCAGCACAAGGTGCACCTGCATAATGATCATGCCGCTTCTTGATATGCCACACCGGTCAGGTGGATGAATTATTTTGGCAAAGGAGAAATGCTCACTAACAGGGATGCAAACTAATGTGCACAACATAAGCTTTTTGTGCATATGGAAAATATATGGGATCTTATTTCAGCTCATGAAACCAAAACTTTACATAGTGTTTCTATTTTTGTTCAGTGTAATATGCAAAGGCTCAGACAGATCTGTTTAATTCATGTGAACTTGTGCCGTAGTCAAGAGCAGCTGTGCGGATGCAGAAACATGTGCCCTCGTGTTTGGGGCCGGGAACATTGTGTTCTGCCGTTTTCATAGCTGGCCTCAGACATTTGTGGCTTTGCAATTAAGGAGCCCCCTCTAATCTGGAGAATAAACAGTAAATCTGAGAAGTCCTTAGTTTAATTTGTTCACTCAAATATCATTCTTGTTGGCATTTAAAGAGAAACTATGAAAATCACCAATTGAAATTGGCACCCATGAGAAAGACAATGCATCTCACTTGGTTGTAGAACGATGCAACAGAACATATCCGTTGTTACATATGCCATTTAGAATGTATGTTCACTATAAAATGCTTGGGATTAAATAGTCTGCTAAACCCTTCACACCAGAAAATGCCCAAGAGAATGCCCAAGAGGAATCAAACATGGATGGGATTATCATGCTTTAATAAATATTAGGACATTTGATGTTAAGAGTATTACACACAGTAGCTCAGGCACAAACAAGTATGGGTTGTTTTGAAGCGTTGTCTCATACGCCTATCAACAATTTGTTACACGTACGATCTACTCCCAGATAGAAAAATAAAGAGTGAACGTTCATTAATAAAGCTTTGGCTGCAGGTATAATATTGTAATGATTTATGTTCCAAAATAAACACTTGTTCAAACTAACATTAGATTTCATCCACCCTCAGAAATCCTAATACTTTCAGAAAAACATGGTTGCTTTAAGTAGGGGTAACTAGTGCCAGCCCAGGACATCATTGATGCATAACCACCTACTCAGACTATACACAATTATGATAACAGAGGGAAAAGAAATAAAATTAACAAAATCCCTTCACCATAAATAACAATGACTTAACTCACAGCAACTGTGCAAAGTAACCGCATGGGAACCTAAAGTAATAACTGTAGCATTAACATTCACAAGTGTAGAAAAACTAAAGACTCACAAATAGTCTTTGATTAACGGATGTTGAAGTGCTTTAAGTTGAGGGGTCGGGCTATGCATGCGCGGGGGGGGGGGGGACCGTTACACATCTGCCCCATGATGAGTGGCGTGACGGAGAGAGTGCAATCCCATGATGCAACAGCCGCGGATCAACGCTGCGATGTTGTAGACTGGCGCCGCCCCATCCACGCCATGCCGGGAATACAGCCAGGCCACCGTGGGCAACACTGGTACGGCCACAGCAACAAGATCAACAAGGAAGCTGCTGCTCCAATAGCGTTTGTTGACCACGGCCATCTCGAGGGCCCTGCAGGGCTCCTCACTGCTCACCTCAAAATCCAGCTCTTCCATGAAGCGCATGGAGACCACCTCAGGGTCTGAGCAACACAGCCCTGAATCACTGAACATGTCAGGGCTCACTGGCAGAACTGGGATGGGCTGGCAGGGGCTAGGCAGGCTTAAGGTGGACTGGATAGGGGCCGAGTCTGGGCCCTGCTGTGCTGGGATTTCTAGGAGGCTGGTAGAAGCTGGGAGGAGAGCATCTCCAACTGCACCACCATGGAACTTCAGCAGCTGCAGCAGGAGAGTGTGCAGGTCAGGAGGGAAGGACACCACCTCGGTCTGAATGGCCTTCTCCTCTGGAGCGGGGAAGGGGAGTGTGCTGTAGCAGAACGTGTTGGAGGAGGGTGGTGGAGGCAGTGGTGCGATCTTCTCCTCCTCCAGACTATGGAGTTGAGTGGACACCCCAGGACCAGCCTCTAGGTGGCAGCGTAGCTTACCGCTAGAGTCCACTACTGTGGACATGAGCACATGCGCCAAGTTGTCATTGACCAGCAGCCCACCGTCTGCCATCTCCACCGCCTGGTCACCCACCTCCCCCTGCTTATCATTGACAGGGGAGTCACCACAGATGAAGTCCATGGTTGGCTCGTCTTGGAGCGTGAAGTCGCTCTGGGCCATCTCCATGCTGTGCAGCAGGCACTCCAGCTTGCGGTTCTGGATGTTGATGTCGACAAAGTACTTCTGGATGCCCTTGTCCTTCTCCATCAGACTGCTCTTCATGGTCTCCACAACCTGCCGGAGCTGCTTGATCTCCTTGCGTGCCTCCTTCAGGGCCAGCTGCGCCTCTACGCGGTGGCACTCCTCCTCGATCCAGTCCTCCCTCATCCTTCCCAGCTGGGACTTGAGCTCCTCGATCTCAGACTCCCTGATGGAGAAAAGAGCGGGTTAGCTAGTAGTTAGATGTATGGGTTTGCAATGTTTTTCTACACTGTAGGTGAATGTACTCAATGGGATGCATTTAGGAAACAAGCTAAATATGAGATGTTCACTGAGAAGGTAACCTGTCGTGGGCGGTGTTCTCCGCATCCCTCAGCTTGCTCCTCAGGTGGCGAATGGTCACCTCCTTCTGTTGCAGGGGGGTGAGGTAGTGCTCTGGATTGGGGGGTCTGATGCCACGGTTGTCCCCACAGGATTGGTATCGTCCGGGGGTCATCCTTATGGGGAGAGGAGACGGGAAATTACACATTTGCCCTGAGTCACATACTGTATGTTCTGCTGGTGAGACACCATATTTTTCTCAACATGGATACTGAGGAAGAGGACACCCCATCTATTGTACACGCCATCCTGTACTGTGTTCAGTACAATGAACAGTTCTGAGCCCCATCTAAAGCAGGCTCCCACAGTTGTGGGGAAGGAACTAGGCCATGAAAATAAAAGTATTGGTGCAACTTACATGATGCAAAACATCTTGTTTTAGAAAACACTGCTGGGCAAGGTTATTACTAAATCGATTGTGTGACTGGGGATAGCACTGTCAGGACACAGGCTAACCAGCCAGCCGACTTCATGCTGCTAAAAGCTAAAATGCCAGGTTGGTCAAAAGCGGTCAGGGATGGATAGGGAAACAATGAGGGAAAGCCCAAATTACACTTGCTTGTCTGTAGTCTACAAGGTAACAGTGTTTTTGCTTGAGAATTCCCTGAAATACCTAAACCGTTTTTAAAATTACTAGAAGTGCATTCACCTTCAATTATACATTAGCAGTTCTGAAATATCCCTGTTATCAGGCCTCAGGTTAAAAAAGGAATGATGAAACATCTGTCTGAGGATGGATTTGGCTAATATGCAGAGCACATACTCTTACAAACAGGCTTAAAAGCTAGCACTATATCCTAGCAACAACCTGGGACTTGTGCTTTGATGTGAGTCTCCGCATCCCTGCCAGAAATAGAACAGGCTAGCTGAAAGTAACGAGAGAACAAGGACGTCACAAAACCCAGCCAGGCAGAAGAGTTGAGGGGGAAAAAGGAAAAAAAAAATCCTGTAGCAATGAAATGACTCAAGAAACAAATGCAGTCATTCAAGTCCGAAAAAGATACATAAGTAGGGATTGTGTTGCATAGGGAATGACTCACATTAAGCCTGTGGGCTGAATTCAAGAGGGCTCTGGTTAGTTATTTTACAGTCCGAACAGAAAGGCAAGGTTGAGCTTGTTCGTGCAGTGCTGCTGTCATGGCTGCACAGGAACCCTCGAGTGAATATTCTGCCACATAGCAACACAAGAACCCAGAAGCACTACCACAAATGTGAGACAGTAAGTGAAAAAAGGCAGGAAAGCAGCCAGGCAAGCCAGTCTGGCTATCGACTGAGTAATGAAATATTCATGACCTCTTCCTCTCCTATAAACCCAAGGTTGAGACCCATGCACACACACGATAACAAAATCCAGACTGTTTATAAAATCCTCTAGTCTCGGCATAGACCAATCATGACCAATATAATCCGTCTCTCAGAAGAGATGACAGTCCTGGCATACAGCCTAATCTATCCACCCTTTTTCACACCTAGTGAATGCCTACCCCTTCCAGAGCAACAGATGCACCATTACAAATGGACCCCTGCCCCTTCTTCCTAGGGCATTTCATGTTGAAATGAAATGATAGGAACATGGTAGTTGCTCTTGTCCTTTGATAGGCTAGGTGGAATTATTGCCATTTTGCTTTGCGCTATCCAATCACTTCAGATCTAGGCCCTGTCCACATAAGCAATATGGCAAAAAAACAAAAAAAACAAAGGGGTAACACTGGAGGTTGTTTCTGGAACTGGCCAGTGTATGGGGTGTGGGTATGACATGGAAGTCTACCTGGAGGCTACTGTGGGACTGGAGTTGCTGCTGCTGTTGGTGGATGAAGGGACTGTCCTGTACGGGGCATAGAGCTCTACATCACGGGATGCTGAGGGGCTCCCTGCCAGCTTGAACAACGGGAGGCTCCTGATGTGGGCACCACGACTGGGAAAATACATGCAGTAGTTAGGCAAAGCTAAGGAGATGACATTTTCCACAACACCAGTCGTGAAATGTTGTCCATGTATCATTGAAAAATAAACATAACAGCAGGGGAAAAGATACAGCAATAAAGAAATAGCATAGCTATACCTTTTGGAACAGTTTCCCAGACCCAATGACATTCTTGTTGAAAGTGCATTATAGTTTAAGATAAGGCTGAATCTGGCCCTTTAAATGTAACACCCACTGGTGGGGTAAGACAATGGTAAAAGAGTGTCTGCTTCTAGAATGGAGGCAGTAGAGAAACAGAGCCAGCCCATATATCACCTGCGTGAGGTGATCTTCCCTGTGGAGTTGTGGGCCAGGCTTTCCCCTCTCTTTATGCTGCCCGTGCTGCTGGAGGAGCTGAAGTCTGCCTCGCTACCTGTAGTCAGACAAACACATCAGGATGTTACTACTGACCTGGCATCAGTGGGCAGGAAACACCAAACACTGGTGCTATACACACACACCACCCCATCCTCTTACATTCTGCATTTCCCTGGCGACACATCTTGCAGTTGTGATCCATGTCTATTTCAAGTCTTTGAATTTCATCCCATCGGAACCAACTTCTCTGCATTCAGTAGTCAAAAACGTCACAGAAAAATCCCCCCCCCCCAAAAAAAAAATATATATATATAAATAAAGATCACCATGTGAGCCACTTCAAAACGGTAAGCAAACTGACAAGCTTCATCCTGCTGCAAAGCCCTTCCTTGTAAGAGGCTATGGTGCGTTTGTGGTTAGCAACAATGGCAGGATTCAAACAGAGGCTATTTGGATTACACCGCTGCCATAGTATAAGCAGGCCCGGTCCGTCCAACCTCGCACGAGATACTACCTAATGAATGCAGCCTCTTACCGTCTAGGCAACCGCTAACCCATTCATAGACGCTAACTACATTTAACGCTTATTGACGATAGGCACTTCTGGCCGGGGGTGTTTTATTGAAAGCCCCAAAGCTCGTTCTGAACGTTAACATGCGTCGCTTACGGTACGGTTTGGAGACATAAGGGACGAATCTTTCATATCAGCGAGAAATAAGAAAAAGGTTAACTTTATAGGGGTCCCACACGACCATATTACACCGCGTGTTTACGGAGAACAGACAGGAGACCGTCAACTTCCTGTGCCAATTAGCTAACCATCAGCCTCTTCAAACACCTGTGCCGTTGAAAAGAAAAATACTGTCAGCTGAAATTTAAAAAACAGTGCACAGTAAGTAGATGTATTTGTGATATGAAAGTAGGGCTTTAAAACTTCTCAACACCAGTCGGGTGGCTGCAGGACAGGCTGTGGTATCCCTTTCACTAACCTCTCCCTCAATCCCCTAAACACTACAGTCATCTAATGACGTGAACAGACATGAAGGGCCGATGTAAAAAAATTGTATCAACCACTTTAAAATATTTAAATCCAGTTATTAACTAGAAAACCAAACATAGTAAGATTAAGTATCACTATCATCTAGTAAAGACTCATTAATAAAAAGAACAGCCAACCTAATGTTCATACAGCTGTACCAAATCATGAGAAGCAATTTCATTCCATAAATAAACTCTGAAAACATGTTGCTAAATTAGTACAAAAATACAATTTCAATACTGCATTCTCAAACATTCATCAAAGAAAAGATTAAGTCTCAGAATGAGCCAGCATGACAACTCATTATGTGGGTAGAATATAGTTCTCCCTAATAAGTGATTGTTTTCATCCTGCACGGAAAGGAAGCATGGGACCCTAATGATGTATTTTCTGTGTAACCATGACATACCGGAGTAGCATCTCATTCCATTCGATAAAACCATAGTAAAGTGCTCACTGTGAATTTATGATTAACTAACAACAAAACTGAACCTTCACCACTGAGTGAGTCAATTGCAGGTACAATGTGCTGCCAACCAGTACGTGAAGTCTGACTGTTAACCACTACTAATCATCCTAATTGAAAAACCTCAGGTCCAACATTAATTATCCAATCAGCAGCCTCTCTGGATTGGAACCTTGCTCAAGCCGTTGGGCGGATTCAATTATGCTGAGCCTCGGGGCACCAGTATATGGCCCGTGACGAGCACGGGCAAAAGGAGTGAGGGAGGAGTGCCCTTCTCAAATCAAACAGTAATCTGCGCTTCTCCGTCATGTCGTCAACAAGGCAGCATGGCGCATCGTCCAGAAACATATATTTTCCATACAGTATATGTTTGAATTTTCAAACTATTTTTTATTTGTAAGGCAGATAAAGTATTTTTATCAAAAGTAATAACTTTTGCATGTGAAACACAGAATACTACTCATTACTCCATGTGCTTAATTACATCACTTTTGTTTTGAGCCAACTTCAACGTGAGTTTCAAACGGGGTACGCCGGCCAGATTAATCGAATCCCCTCAATGTTGGCATTCCTCTGCACGTACGTTTCTGACGCAGGCCATATTTTTACAAGGCCTGGATAACTATTTTACATATCAGCTAATCACATCACATGACATATGTTCTATCAATCTGGTGCCCAAAGGCACAGTCGATGAAGTGTCATGCAACCATTGGTTAATGCATACAATGTCTGAGCAGGGGAACACAACCATTGATTGCGTCCCAATAATATCTCCTTCTTCCTGCACTCGTTCAGTATTCCACAGAAATGTAAAAGCATTGGATTGGTGTAGGCATGGGCTAGAGGAAGTTTCTACCATATTTCTTATACCATTCAGTTCCTTTCAAATCCATGAAGGGAAGTGAACAAGTGTACACTGTGGGAGGTAGGAGAGATATTTAGGATGTTGCCATAGGTAGAACCTCAATTGCATACTCATAAAAAATAAAATAAGGTTTTATCGTCTCACCTCCTTGTCAAACACCATTGGATGAGAAAGCCAGAGGTCCTGACACTCTGACTGTCTCCTCCAATGGGTGTTGTGCAATTGAGATTCTCCCATTCTCTCACCAAGCAAATCATTGTTGCTTACCTTCTACTGCTAAAATTACACAAGAAAACAGTACTTTGCAGATAGTGTATGACACAAAGCATGTAGAAATCAGGGTTGGGCTCAGTTTGAATTAAAGGCAGTCAATCAATAAGTTATTTTAATTTAAAATGCAGACATTTTAAAAACTTTTGAAATAAATAGCTTCTACTTTTGAGTTTATTGAGAAGTCATTGAAAATAAATGCCCTTTTTTCTGTTATTGGATTGTGATTTTAGTTTACAACCTGAATTGACGGCCTTCAATTCAAATTGAGCCCAACCCTGGTCTACAAGAAACCATTTCACATGGTTATTTCATATATATTTTAATCTGACGTAGATCTATTTTGTAGATCTATTTTAATTGACAGTTAGACAAGTACTTCAATCAAACAAATAAATATAAACAGAATCAGAATTGAGAGAAAAGCCTAATACCCTGACTACACGCGACGCGAGCGTTACAAAATAAATGTAGAAATCTATGTTATTCAATTATTGCACCCACACTGCTCGCGCGCGCCAACGAGCGTCTGCGTTGCCAAGGGCTAAAATAGAAGTCAGTTCTATTTCTGACGCAGATCGCGCTGCAAGTCCTGCCTCTCCCATCTCCTCATTGGTTTATAGAAGCAGGTACCCACGTGCCATCTCCTCATTGGTTATACCCACTTGGGTGACTGAAAGACGAACGAGGTCGGTGGCGGTAATGCGCCTAATTTATGAAAGTTGCCAATCACAATATAAAGTCAAGAGAAGAAAAAGGCTGGAAGGTGGAGAGATGACTAGAAACGATTCGGTTGACCATTTTATGTGTGGATTAATTGGCAGAGTAGAAGACCTTGTGCGTTTCAGGTAAAATAACAACTCAATGTTTAAAGTTATATCCCAGGACAAATTAGCTAGCAACAGCAAGCTACTAAATAGGACAAGTTATCTAGCAAGTGCAAGCTAGCTAAATTGCCATAACGTTAAATGTTTACTGCTTTTCGACCTGTCCCCAAATTAATATAACTGGTTCAGAGTTTGTTTTGATATTTTAACCTGCGTGTCGTGATCTCGTTTGGTGTAGGGGGACAAAATACATTTATGCACGATGGTGCACGATGGCGCAGCCGGTTTTGGTTCCATGTGAGATCTACTAGGACAACGTATGTGTCAAGCCCTGATCTGTTTCACCTGTCTTTGTGATTCTCCACCCACCTCCAGGTGTCACCCGTTTTCCCCATTAGTCCCTGGGTATTTATTCCGGTGTTCCCTGTTTGTCTGGTGCCAGTTCGTCTTGTCAAGTCAACCAGCGTGGTTTTCCATGTGCCTGCTTTTTTTTTCTTATCTCGCTTTTGCTATTCCCCCGGTTTTGACCCTTGCCTGCCTTAACTCTAAACTCACCCGCCTGACCATATTGCCTGCCCTCGAGCCTGCCTGCCACTCTGTACCTCCTGAACTCTGACCTTGTTTATGATCTTTTACCTGTCCCGACCATTCTCTTACCTGCCCCTTGGATTATAATAAATATCAGAGACTCAAACCATCTGCCTCCTGTGTCTGCATCTGGGTCTCACCCTTTGCCCTTACAGTCTGTACGAGACTCCTAACCCCACCTACAAAAAAAACCTGAAGCCATTCCCTGCAGTGGCCTACCTCTGGGCAATGTGGATGATCGTTGCTCCCTCTTGTGCCTCGGCGGCGGTGCGTGCCGCTCTGCCATCACCCTCACCCTCTTCACCTTGGTCTTGCACTCAGCGGTGGGCGTGGGGGAGCCATGTGGACTGTTGTCTGAGCCTGACAGGGTTTTGGAGGGGGACACAGACTGACTACTGGGGCAGCCAGTGTCATCTATGTAGACCGGTATAGCCAAGAATATGCATGCAGCATGGAACACACAGCAGTCAATTATTAAGAGGGACTGAACCTCGCACTCTGATTTGTTCATACTGTAACTCATCTGACCAACAGTGTTCATATTACCAACACCACAGCACTGTGTTATGGTAGCAGAAGGGAGGTGAAAGGGGTGACAAGAAACTTCCATGATGACTTACCGTTATTCAATATACATCAATATGTTGAAACCTAGTTTTGGTTAGGTTTAACTGTTGTCAAAATGTCAATGAAGAAAAGAAGCTAGACCTACTACAGAAGGCTAGGTTATTTCTGGAATAATGCCAAGTATTATGCAAACTTTTATGTTTGCCAACTTTGTTGTTTATGGTAAGTTATTAGCCTTGTGTAATTCAGATTTGTTTCAACAGCTGATGTCATCTACAAAAAAGTATGCTAGTTGATTGAAACAATAATTTACATAATTTGACTTGGCAACACTCTCAATCTCCAATGCATGATTATGTAATCAACGCCCTGACTAGTGTGTGTGTGAAAAGATGTGGATTCGGCCTACTTGGCCAGAATGGCATAACAAAGCCTACATAATAGTGTTGACATGATTTCAGACATTTTTATATGATGAATCCTTGCAGCAGGGGTGGACTGAGATCAGAAATCGTCCCCGGCATTTCTAACACACCATTAATTCTGAACACACATTAGAATTAGGAAGGCCCACTGGGCTAAAGGTAGACCAGCTCATCTGCCATTGTCAGTACTGCCCTGGCTGCCATCAACAATGTGACAGGTGAAAGCAAATTCCTATGCATTTTATGTTTTCAGATACATTTTGTGAGATTAGAAGAACTGTTTTAGACTTTTAGGATGCACCCTAACCTTGATCTGAAACATGGGAACCACATACCTGAGCAAACGCTGTTGGTGCTGATGGTCCGTTTGGAGTTGTCCGAGCTGATGTCACAGTCCTTACACTCCTCCTCTGAAATGAATGATTCGGACAGGGGTGACCCTTTCTCATTAGGGTGGAAAGGATGGAGGATCAAGCGTGGGATGCGGCTGCGGGGGCTCTCCTTCCCTGGTGACTTCTTTTCCTGAGAACCATACAGGTATCACAACTGTGCTCACCACTTGAATTTTTGCCATAAGAACAAATCAAATTCATGAGAGAATCGGTGTGCGCAAATACAACTTTGTGCATTTTGTTTTTGTCTTACTACATCAGCTCTGTCACAGCAGCACAATCATGAAATAATTATGGTCTACTAATGTGACTGTGACAGTCTAGATTAGATAACTTTAGACTATTATCATTCTCGTGAAATTTTTACAAAAATATTAGTGGAATTGTTAAGATTAAAAATGATAGCCTAATATAGCAAGAATGATCGACTTTCAAAGTGTTGCAATGACACTCACCTCATATTCCTGGAATGGCCCCATTGTGCTTAACGCTGCGTTTTCCCCTTTGGATCTGTGAGAAAAGTAAAACTAGGTGAGATGTATTTCTGTCCAAGGCATCCTGGCGTGGCACACTGGCACTGAACCATTTACAAACAAGGGCAACTATCCGAAATCTGTTACGTAAATAATGTCACCTCCGTCCACGTCCACCCCTGCCTGGCACAGATGGCACAGACACTGACCGGACCTTGGTCATTAAACCAGTGAGCCCCACATCAAATATAGGCTACCAGATTGAAAACATTTTTGTTTTACTTGAAAATATTTTGCATGTACAGTTGAAGGCGGAAGTTTAAATACACCTTAGCCAAATACATTTAAACTCAGTTTTTCACAATTCCTGACTTTTAATCATAGTAAAAATTCCCTGTCTTAGGTCAGTTAGGATCACCACTTTATTTTAAGAATGTGAAATGTCAGAATAATAGTAGAGAGAATGATTTATTTCAGCTTTTTTTTTTGCCTTCCACAAGCTTCCCACAATACATTGGGTGAATGTTGGCCCATTCCTCCTGACAGAGCTGGTGTAACTGAGTCAGGTTTGTGGGGCTCCTTGCTCGCACATGCTTTTTCACAAATTATCTATGGGATTGAGGTCAGGGCGTTGTGATGGCCACTACAATACCTTGACTTTGTTGTCCTTAAGCCATTTTGCCACAACTTTGGAAGTATGCTTGGGGTCATTGTCCATTTGGAAGACCCATTTGCAACCACACTTTAACTTATTGACTGATGTCTTGAGACGTTGCTTCAATATATACACATCATTTTCCTTCCTCATGCTGTTATTTATTTTGTGAAGTGCACCAGTCCCTCCTGCAGCAAAGCACCCCCACAACATGATGCTGCCACCCCCATGCTTCACAGTTGGGATGGTGTTCTTCGGCCTGCAAGCGTCCCCCTTTTTCCTCCAAACATAATGATGGTCATTATGGCCAAACAGTTCTATTTTTGTTTCATCAGACCAGAGGACATATCTCCAAAAAGTACGATCTTTGTCCCCATGTGCAGTTGCAAACCGTAGTCTGTCTTTTGTATGGCAGTTTTGGAGCAGTGGCTTCTTCCTTGCTGAACGGCCTTTCAGGTTATGTTGATATAGGACTCATTTTACTGTGGATATAGATACTTTTGTACCTGCTTTCTCCAGCATCTTCACAAGGTCCTTTGCTGTTGTTCTGGGATTGATTTGCACTTTTCTCACCAAAGTACGCTCATCTCTAGGAGACAGAACATGTCTCCTTCCTGAGCGGTATGACGTTTGCGTGGTCCCATGGTGTTTATACTTGCGACTATTGTTTGTACAGATGAACGTGGTACTTTCTGGCATTTGGAAATTGCTCCCAAGGATGAACCCAACTTGTGGAGGTCTACAATCTTTTTAGAAGCTTCTAAAGCTATGACATAATTTTCTGGAATTTTCCAAGCTGTTTAAAGGCACAGTCAACTTATTGTATGTAAACTTCTGACCCACTGGAATTGTGATACAGTGAATGATAAGTGAAATAATCTGTCTGTAAACAATTGTTGGAAAAATTACTTGTGTCATACAGAAAGTAGATGTCCTAACCGACTTGCCAAAACTATAGTTTGTTAACAAGAAATTTGTGGAGTGGTTGAAAAACAAGTTTTAATGACTCCAACCGAAGTGTATGTAAACCTCTGACTTCAACTGTATTTCCTCAAACATGGAACAAAGGCATGAGACCGTTTATTAAATCCAATAAAACCCAGGCTTACTGTCCTTCACATGCATGTGCCACAGAAAATACAACATAAAATCTATTATCCGATTTTGTATCGATATAATGGAATGATGATTGAAATCTAGTCGTGAATGATGCTGCAGAGAGGAACTGGGTGTAGTTCTAACTTCTAATTTATTCATTCATTTCTAAATGATGTCCCACTAGGTGGAAAGCAGACAGCAGCATCTTCAAACATCTCAAATCAAATCAAATTGTATTTGTCACATGCGCCGAATACAACAGATGTAGACCTTACAGTGAAATGCTTACTTACAAGCCCTTAATCAACAACGCAGTTTTAAGAAAAATACGTGTTAAGTAAAAAAATATCGAGGCTAGATACAGGGTGTACCAGTACAGAGTCAAAGTGCGGGGGCACATCTAATAGAGAGAGGCTGACTAACGTTTTCCTCAGTGCCATGAGTCATTCTGCCAAGAAACACAATAGAAATATGACATAATTTCTTCCTTTTGGGATCCTGTGCCAAAGAGCCTTTTTGCTGTCAAAAAGATGACACCAGTGAGTAACACACTGGCAAACCGCTCACTGAATATTGAGATAAGAATTACAGAATAATAGTTTGTGTTTTGTGTTCATATTGATTTTCACAGACCCTATACACATAGTTGAATTCACCCTCTCCATTTTGACATACAAACACATCCAGGCTCCAGTACATGCACAAAAGTGTATGTTTTATTAATGTTTGATGGCTGAATAATTCAAGGTTCACATAATGCCTGACTGCACATTATAACATGACTCCATTCCTTATCCATTCCCTCTCTCCTGTTGAATGTTGTGCTTCTTAGCATCATCGCTTAAGGAGTTGGTTATGTAAGTGTGTACGTGTTTGATCTTCTCTTTTTTATATAAAAAATTACGTAATCGTCAATTGACCAATATAGGTCTGATTCGTTATTGCTTTACTGAATCCAGACTTTTCCCCCTTACAGTCCAGATGCTGTCTATTTATTTTGACTGCATGGCACCCAGGATGTTGGTAAATATAGCTCAGGACATCTGCTGTCCTTGTCCCCAAGCAAACACCCATCGTGAAATACACTGTGTACCCTGACAATCATGTCTTCCACTACAGTTATGTTTTCAGCAAGTAAGGGTGAAGAAATAAGTTAAACAGCTAAACCACAAAAAATAATACTTGAAGTCAGGTTTTATACCAGATTGTATGCACTTTTAGTATTCTAGGTCATACAGCCCTGATATGAGAAAACCCCAAAAGTTCACCTGAAATGAGCTCAGCTTTTTGTACCTCTTAAGGCAACTGAGAAGTGTGTCATGAGCATCACAATAAAACAGCAGTACGCCAGCATTTTATGCCTCGATATGTTTTCCTTTTGTTTCTACCCGCCTTTGGATAGCTGGCACACAGCTTCAAAGTGGAATCAGATTAGGCAGCAGGCACAGTCTCAGAGCTACCAACCAAACCATGCCCTAGCAACAGACTTAGCAACAGAGGAAAATTACTGCAAGGAAGACACAGGCTAAATGGGGCCAGTTAAATTTGCAGACAGTTCTGTTTTCTGCATCTTCCCTGCGTGCAATAGGCGGGTTTTCCTCCTGCAACATAACAAAGGTCTATGTGGTTTACTTCGGGTGTGGCCTAGGGCAGTGTGGGGGGAGTGTTACAACAAGGTCAGGTGTGCTCCCATATGAGCAAGCGCACGTGAGCCGTTGTCTCTGTGCACATCAGCAGCAATCAATGTCAGGAAAATACAATCAAGTTTGTGCATTGCTATACTCAATAGTTGTTATCGTATCATGTCCATACAGTGTCTCAATGCTGATTGAATCTCAGCAGGGCTTGTAAATATCCTTCTCCTGGGTCATGAGGAATGACCCAGATAGAAGAAAAGGTCAAAGAAAAGGGACTGAAACGGTGAGGGACTACCTGGACTTGTCAAATAAGAAGCACATATTTTCGCTTTCAATTTCAAAATATTTTAAAACATTTAATTTTCCATGCAGATAAATGTGACACTGGTGGTCCCTTAGCAGATAGAGACCTGGGTGGAAGGTTGACAGCCTCAAATTCACAGAGAGATGTTTTCATCTAAGCCTGCCCATGCATGCTCTCGGTAGATAAGATGCAAAACAACGTGACCATCTGCAACAAGCTCCCACAGTCTCACGTCAGAATTAGACGTTCGTCCATGTTTCTCAAGCGTCGAAATCTTAAGGTTAGGCATTCATTTTGAATGGTTAAGGTAAGAGTTAAGGTAAGGGAAGAAATCTAAAAAACAACTTTCCATAGCTGGATTTGAACATGCAACCTTTGGCACCAGAGGTCGATGCTTACACCCATCCCCCATCCCTGTCCACATCAAAAACATAAACCTACTTGAAACTAACAGCACTCACTGTTGCCCCTTGTGGCTGGTTTCCACATCATCTCCTGGCGTCCTCAGACATGGATGGACATCTAATACTGACTTGTTTCACGGGTGACCTGGCTGTGTTGTTCACAATGTTCCTGGCTTTGGTCCTATGGCTGGAACTTATGCAATCAACTGAGTAACAAACCCGGGTGTTATGCATGACTCAAGACTATGTTAGCCCACCAAACTAAAGTCTATAGACTTCAGCTATGGGAGTTAATATAAGTGTTCTGTTCTGCAGGCAAGGTTACTCATCTCTTCTAGTGGTTTACAGCCGTTTATCGCAATATCAAATCATTTCTGGATAACAATTATGTACCTTGCTGTGATTGTTTTAAATGAAAATGGTCAAAAAAATTGCTTCTTAGCAAAGAGCAATTTCTCAAACAAGAATTTTGCTAGGACTGTCTGGTAGTGGTCTGAATGGGGAGGGGAAAACTGAAATTAGCTGTCATTGGCAGAGAGGTTTGGAACACTCTTTGATATTGGTCTATTCATAAATGTAACACCTGGTGGTGTCGTCCACTAAAAGGGTATTATCATAATTTTCACAATTTAACAGTATTTTTCCAACATAGTGTGGAAATATATAAGACCTCTGGGCCTTTAAATAGCTGCACAGATCTACAGGGTATGGCAAGCTCATATTTTAACAAGATAACTCATTTAGTTATGAAAGCCCATTTAGTGGGTATAATGGTTTCATTTAATTCAAGTAGTTTTATTTGTTATTTGCGTTGCACTTAGACATAAGGTTATTTCTGAGCTGGGAATTATCTCACGATACTGCGTCCTTAATCTGTTCAATCTGTATTTAATCTGCCTGCTTGGTTTGAGTGTGCACTTTAGTGCAGTCAACTGTATGAAACATTATATAATCTAATATTTTCCTTTGAGTGGGTTGACCTATGGTATGGCACATTATCATATATTGCAAGCCATATAAAAACCATTCAGTGCGCTCTAAATACACACATTGTTTACAGAGAGAATACAGACAGCTCACATCAGCCAATTTATGATGGCAAAACGTTCCTTAATATCTTTCAAATATCTGTTTCTGCAAATGCTGACTATGCTTCATGGTGACTTGGATGAAGGTTATTGTAGTTGTTTTTTTCTTTTTTTTTCTTACCTGCTCTGCCCAAGTTTAACATCAAAGGCAGGGCTAATATCAAAAATTTCCCGCCACATGTTTGAATTCTTAAAATGTATGGTTTGTCAATGATTTTAGACCATTCTCACAAAATCCAGCAACTAATGCAAAACATATAGTCCATAAATTTACTGAAATATAGCTACCAAAACATGTTTTGACGCTCTTGTAATCCCAGAATAAAGACATCAATGCATAAGGGGATGGTCGCCAGTGGGATTATCGTAATACGCAGTTGAAATCAGTGGCGCTGTCCACTGTCTCGTGGTGCTGAATATGATCAAGCGCTGTATGAGTTCAAACTTAACCCTACCATTTTTTTCAACCAGACCCACCTTTAACATTTGGTTAGTGCGCAGTAGCTTAACTAAATGAAATGTATTTTACAATTATAATTTCGGATTTAACTAAATACAACAATATGTCGATGGATAGCAAATTGTGATAAGAAATGGGAAAGTAAACAACATCATAGGCTAGCTAGAAATCAGAATTACATCCGTATCGTTTTTTTCTATTCCTATTTTTTCCTAAATGTTTTCATCAAGCTATTTACATAAACATATAATTATACTTGCCTGGATGTTTGGTGATTATTCACCCAGTCGCAAAGGATGCGCGTGTAGCCTAAATCACGGACACCACAACGAGTTCCTCGTTACTCCAGTGTTCCTCACGAGTCTGACTGTCGAGCCCATCCCACTCTGTGTTTTGATATGTTGAAATTACACTGTGCACACAGGATTGGACGAGGATGAAGCTGCTAAACACTCACCAACAGTGACAGCGCGCTCGAAATCAAATATGACCAATGTTGGGTTACATAACAGTGTTGGGTTACATAACGCAAACATGATTGTTCCATCCTGAAATCGCCTACTTCCGCCTCCCATAGCCTATGTAGAATGACACAGACAATAAGATCAGGGTGTGTGACAACAACAAATGCATGAAATAACAACATTTACATTTTGAAACAATATAGTTGCATCTCAGGCAATGTCAGTATGATTGGGGCGCTGCAAGGGTTTCCTGTCCATGGTGCTGAAGTCACTGAGCGAGTCCAGGAATTGAGCAGCAGCATCATTAGGCCTTTTTTTCTCCAGCCTCCAACCTTCTTACATTTCAGTCTGATGTGAGTTTCCATAACCACATGTCACTTGCACTATGCAGTATTTATAAGAAAACGTTTTACTGACACATTTTTGTGACAAAAATAAACAATACGATATAATGCGCTAGGCAGAAGGCACTGAAAGAAGCCCCTAGAATGACACAGTGCCTGCTGTGATTGATCGAGATTTCACATAGCAGTGGACCACTCACGTCCCTTAACCCCACGCCCACCCTTGCAGCACCGGTTAGATGTCAATGTCATCTCTCAGCAAAATGCCAGTCACTCAGTCAGAGTTTGGATACTCGGAACCTCTTCCCGAAAGAGTGCAAGCAGGTTGAGCAGGTTGAGGCAGCAGTGAATGAAGTGGAGAGGGCAGAACAGCCATAAAGAGCAGCAGCAGCAGCAGAAGAGTTACAGGTTTGTGCAGGGTTGGTGGTAGCTAACTGAATTGTCTCCCTCAGTATAAGGGTTGGCTAATGCTAATAAACTAGAATTAGTGCTATGCATCCTTAAGCTATTGGGTGTCAATCTGAGTTATTTAACAGTATATTTAATGAATAGGCATGCAAAGGATGTCGACGTAAGTCATGATAAAAAGTGTTCATTTTCATCTAGTGTATTTGATGGGTTTTGTTTCTGTAGCTAGCTTGGCTGGCTAGACACTTTGGTAGCTACTGGCTGGTTTTCATGGTTCGGGCTAGGCCCGTTAGTTCCAGTGAAGGGAAATATTATGGCATTCTAAATGATTCTGAAACAGGAAAGGGCCTTCCCCAAACGGTTGCCTCAAAGTTGTAAGCAACAGTTTGGGGAAGGCCCTTTCCTGTTTCAGCATGACAAAGCCCCCGTGCACAAATCGAGGTCCATACAGAAATGGTTTGTCGAGATCGGTGTGGAAGAACTTGACTGGCCTGCACAGAACCCTGACCTCAACCCTATCGAACACACTTGGGATGAATTGGAATGCCGACTGCAAGCCAGGCCTAATCGCCCAACATCAGTGCCCGACCTCGCTAATGCTCTTGTGGCTGAATGGAAGCAAGTCCACCACAGCAATGTTCCAACATTTCGCGGAAAGCCTTTTCAGAAGAGTGGAGGCTGTTATAGCAGCAAAGGGGGGACCAACTCCATTTGAATGATTTTGGAATGAGATGTTCGACGAGCAGGTGTCCACATACTTTTGATAATGTAGTGTACATTGGCCCTTAAATTATGCAATCTAAACCATCTACGATTAGCTGGTGGAACTGACGAAATGAAATGAATAATATAGGTTTTATAATTTATTGCATTCTGCAGGTCCACTTTTTGGCTCATGTATCTTTATATCCATATACAGTGCATTCGGAAAGTATTCAGACCCCTTGACTTTTTCCACATTTTGTACATTACAGCCTTATTCTAAAATAGATCCCCCCCCCCCTCCCACCATCAATCTACACACAAGACCACATCATGACAAAGCAAAAACAGTTTTTTAGACATTCTTGCAAATATATAAAAAATTCTAGCATTTTTCTCTGCAGATCCTCTCAAGCTCTGTCAGGTTGGATGGGGAGCGTCCCTGCACAGCTATTTTCAGGTCTCTCCACTCTGGTTGGGCCATTCAAGGACATTCAGAGACTTGTCCCAAAGCCACTCCTGCGTTGTCTTGGCTGTGTGCTTAGGGTCATTGTCCTGTTGGAAGGTGAACTTTTGCCCCAGTCTGAGATCCTGAGTGCTCTGGAGCAGGTTTTCATCAAGGATCTCTGTACTTTGCTCATCTTTCCCTTGATCCGGACTAGTCTCCCAGTCCCTGCCGCTGAAAAACATCCCCACAGCATGATGCTGCCACCACCATGCTTTACCGTAGCGATGGTGCCAGGTTTCCTCCAGACGTGAGGCTTGGCATTCAGGCCAAAGAGTTCATTCTTGGTTTCATCAGATCAGAGAATCTTGTTTCTCATGGTCTGAGAGTCCTTTATGTGCCTTTTGGCAAACTCCAAGCGGGCTGTCATGTGCCTTTTACTGATGAGTGGCTTCAGTCTGGCCGCTCTACCATAAAGGTCTGATTGGTGGAGTGCTGAAGAGATGGTTGTCCTTCTGGAAGGTTCTCCCATCTCCACTGAGGAACTCTGGAGCTCTGTCAGAGTGACCATCAGGTTCTTGGTCTCCTCCCTGACCAAGGCCCTTCTCCCCCGACTGCTCAGTTTGGCCGGGCGGCCAGCTCTAGGAAGAGTCTTGGTGGTTCCAAACTCCTTCCCCAGATCTGTGCCTCGAAACAATCCTATCTCGGATCTCTATGGACAATTCCTTCGACCTCATGGCTTGATTTTTGCTCTGACATGCACTGTCAACTGTGGGACCTTATATAGACAGGTGTGTGCCTTTTCAAATCATGTCCAGACAATTGGATTTACCACAGGTGGACTCCAATCAAGTTGGAGAAACATCTCAAGGATGATCAATATAAACAGGTTGCACCTGAGCTCAATATCGAGTCTCATAGCAAAGGGTCTGAATAATATGTAAATAAGTTATTTCTGTTTGTATTTTTTATAAATTTGCTAAAATTTTGAAAAACCGGTATTTGCTTTTTCATTATGGGTTATTGTGTGTAGATTGATGAGCACTTTTTTTATTTAATCCATTTTAGAATAAGACTGCAACGTAACAAAATGTGGAAAAAGGGAAGGGTTCTGAATACTTTCCGAATGCACTGCCTAGGGCAGGGATGGGCAACTCCAGTCCTCGGGGGCCTGATTGTTGTCACACTTTTGCCCCAGGCCCAGTTCACAAACCCAACTCCAAAAATCAACTAATCATGATCTTCAGTTCAGAATGCATTTGGTTTAATCACCTGTGTTTTCTAGGAATGGGTGGAAATTGGGACACCACTCCGGCCTCTGAAGACTGGAGTTGCCCATCCCTGGCCTAAGGGCTATGTAGCTTATTATCTGTCATGTTTGGAGTTGTGTTGCGCTATTATGCGGACACAGTTGAGTTGCCTGATCGAAAATTTAAACAGCAATTGCCCCGAAGAACAGTTAGAAACTCTTATTCTCTTGTCAAAATTGACTACAAAGTGTAAATAGGATAATTTTGGTCATAAAGTCAGTCTTGTCCAAAACTGAGTTTTGTGAGACTTGTGGTTGTGACTGCATCACACTGTAAATTAAGGTTGGGTTTCTTTCAATCCTGCCCACATGCCCACAGCTGGCAGTAATCATCAATTCAGAGTGCAGCTGCACGTGACCCAATCATAATGCCTGTTGTAAATTTGGGTTGACTTTGGATATCCCTATGGGGCTAGTTAGGGACCATTGGTTAATTACACAATGTACATGGACCAATATTTTAAAATTCCAATAGCTCCAAATGTCAATGACTTAAAAAACTCAAACCAACTATAAATTGTAGAAATTAATATACAAATATTGAAAACATTTAATGAGAAAACTAAAAGGTGTGCAACATGAAAATATTGTCTCATTTACATTGTGTAATTTAATGTATGTCAAAGTCAGGTTGCACACCATCCGGCTGAAGATAATTGGCTAAATAATTTGTCTTACTCTTCCCATCTGCGAACACACACACACCAGACACCCACATCAAACTACACCCCAAAACCAACTCACGTTTGAATTTATTCATTAACTCTAGCATTTCTTAATTAACCAAATCTAAAATGAAGCCAAATCAGGAAGTGCAGTCTCCCTTTAAAACTAACTAAGGACATGTTGCACCTCTACCTTGCTACCTTTCAGATGAGCCAAGAAGGAGGACAGATGTATTCCAGAGTAGGGATGTAGATGTATGTATTCCAGAGTAAAGATGTAGATGTATGTATTCCAGAGTAAAGATTGTTCTAGAGTAGAGAGACCCACAGCAGCAATTGGTTTTGGGCTAAGCCCTGAATGTCTTAAAATCAATCTACACACAATACCACATCATGACAAAGCAAAAACCGTTTTTTAGACATTTTTGCAAATATATAAAAAATGTGGCGCTCTGGTACTGTCTGCCGTGCGGTAGCAGAGAGAACAATCCATGTGACTAGAGTCTTTGACAATTATTTAGGCCTTCCTCTGACATTGCCTAGTATATAGGTCCTGGATGGCGGGAAGCTTGGCCCCAGTGATGTACTGGGCCGTGCGCACTACCCTCTGTAGCGCCTTACGGTCAGATGCCGAGCAGTTGCCATACCAGGCGGTGATGCAACCGGTCAGGATGCTCTCGATGGTGCAGCTGTAGAACCTTTTGAGGATCTGGGGACCCATGGGTTTCTCCTGAAGGGGAAAAGGTGTTGTTGTGCCCTCTTCATGACTGTCTTGGTGCATTTGGACCATGATAGTTTGTTGTTGATGTGGACACCTAGGAACTTGAAACTCTCGACCCGCTCCACTTCAGCCCCGTTGATGTGAATGGGGGTGTGTTCGGCCCTCCTTTTCCTGTAGTCCTCGATCAGCTCCTTTGTCTTGCTCACGTTGAGGGAGAGGTTGCTGTCCTAGCACCACACTGCCAGGTGTCTGACCTCCTCTATATAGGCTGTCTCATCGGTGTTGGTGATCAGGCCTACCACTGTTGTGTCGTCAGCAAACTTAATGATGGTGTTGGAGTCGTGCTTGGCCACGCAGTCGTGGGTGAACAGGGAGTACAGGAGGGGACTAAGCACGCACCCCTGAGGGGCCCCTGTGTTGAGGATTAGCGTGGCAGATGGGTTGTTGCCTACCCTTACCACCTGGGGTCGGCCTGTCAGGAAGTCCAGTTGCAGAGGGAGGTGTTGAGTCCCAGGGTCCTTAGCTTAGTGATGAGTTTGTGGGCACTATGGTGTTGAACGCTCAGCGAAGACTACATAAAGAACTTCTGTGGTTGTGTTTATCAAATCATTTTTTGCCTAAGCAGATTTAAAATGAAAATATTGCTTTTTCTGAAAATGTTATTGAATTTATGTAACTGTTTTAAAATAAGGTATATAAATACAATAGTACAATCTCATTATCAGTTACAGGTGGGTTTTTTTATGTGCTCTTCCAAAATGTATGGTAAAGCATAAAAGCATTAACCTTATTTTATTTCTTACAACATGCTAGTCAGCATCACAGATAGTCTTCCATCCTCTTACAAAGATAAATAACTGACCATCAGACACTTTCTGTACTTTGACTTTCTATTAAAAAAATATAAAAATTTAGGGTAATTTGAGGCAGTTTTGAAGCCTAGTTTATAGAAAACCATAGTCTTTAGTTCTTCTCTTGAAATGACGTCACAGATTACTCTTATCAATTTTACCTGCAGCTACATTTTTCGCCTGGCACAATGTCTCGTCCCTGTAATCCAAGTCACTGGGAGGCTGAGGTTGGCGGATCGAGTGAGTTGATGAGCTCGGGGCTGTAGTACGCTATGCCGAACGGCTGTCCGCACCAAGTTTGCTCGTGATATGGAGCCCTGGTCATCTAAAGAGGGCCCCGATCGGAAGCGAACCAGGTCAAATCCCCGGTGCCGTCTAGTAGTGAGTAGACACTGCAGTGCAGCCTTGGCAAGACATCGAAACCCAATTATCATTTTTTTTTTGTTTAAAAAAACTGCTTCACGGATAAGAAATTCCCTCTACAAAATATTTAACATACCATAAAAAAATGGAACAGTAACCAGTCGTCATCAGTTTACCTTCTGATGTTCTTCTGAGAGTTATAGGGCCTACTGACTCCTGAACCAGAATCTGGGTTTACGGCAGACGTTGAATAAAATCGCCATATTCAACGTCTCCTATAAACACAGATTATGGTTCAACTGACTCCTACTGACGAATGAAGTGTAAAATGCAGCAGGGCCCGTTGAGAGAAAAATGTATTTGAGGTCAAGGAACTGTCAAAGCTCTCCAAATCCAATGTTCAGATTGCAGATAATCAGAGAGGGGCTGTCAAAAAAAATCTAGAGGTGGGGATACTGAGCTGCTTCGCAGCAGTGGCCAGAACATTAAAATGCAGTACTGTGATCAATGCCTACTTCTCATTTGAATCATTTGGAATAAAGAACTCACCCTGTCCACGTGTCTTACAATATTGTCAGTACAGAAATCCAGTTATGTCTTTGACTAGAATGTGAAAATAATTAATATTTCTAAAGTAACAGTAAGGGTGAATAATTGCCAACATTAAACAATGGATTTAAAGCAAAATATGGGTGATGTGAATTATAGGTCTACGTTTGGTTTTTATTTTCTGTCCATTGTGAATGAAATCCGCATAGAGAGATGATGTGCTTGTGTTTATCAAATCTTGTTTTTTCCTAAGCAAAAGTAAAAATAAATAATTGCTTTTTCACCAAGAAAATATTGTATTTCTGTAACTGTTTTAAAATAAACAAATACAAACACAATACTACAATATCATTGTCGGTTCAAGTTTTTTTTTTTTTTTTTACTGTACTCTTTCACAATGTATGGTTAAGCAGAAATGCATTAACCTTACTTTATTTCTTACAACCTTCAGCAGCACAGATAACCTTCCATCATCTTACAAAGAGAAAAAAACGGACTATCAGAGATTTTCTGTACTCCGACTTTCTATTAAAATATTGTCAAATCTGAGAGTAATTTGAAGCGCTTGAAGGCTAGTTTATAGAAAACTATAGTCTTTCGTTCTTCTCGTTGACTTTGCAAAGGATTGTAAACGTTCCTTGGAAATGACGTCACACACTACTCCCCTTATCACCTTTACCTGCAGCTGAGTTTGGCGCCGGGCACGGTGGCGCGAGCCTGTAACCCAAGTCACTCAGAGGCTGAGATTGGCCCTCTATGTCGAACGGGTGTCCGCACTAAATTCAGTATAGATATAGTACTCATGTGGGAGCCCGGGCCCACCAGGTCGTCTACGGAGGGAAGCACTGGCCCAGGTCGGAAAAGAAGCAGCTCAAATCCCCGGGGCCGTCCAGTAGTGGGATAACGCCTGTGAGTAGACTCTGCAGTGCATCATTCGCAAGACACCACAATCCAATTTGTATTATATATAAAAAAAACTGCTTTATGGAGAGAATTGCTTCTACAAAATGTTTAGCCTACAAAAAAAACAGTAACCATTCGACCAATTTAATCAGGTGTTCTTCTGAGAACTATACTGACGAAAGAAGTGAATAACATAATGCAGCGGGGCTGTTGAGAGCAACATTTATTTGAGGACAAGTAACTGCCAAAGCTCTCCAAACTCAAATTTCAGATTGCAGAGATGAATAACAATGCAGCGGAGGGAGGCTGTCAAAAAACCCAGGTCAAAGATGTGGGGGATACTGAGTTGCTTCATAGTAGTGGCCAGAACATTCAAGTAGCCTACCCCTGTGACCAACGGCTACTTAATTGTGTCAGACATCTAAGGCCTATTCTCATTTGAAACATTTGGAATAAAATACTGACCCTGTCCATGCGTTTTAGAGTAAATTTAGTGTGAAAGCTCGATGTCAAAGCCACAGACATCAGGAGGTGGTGGACAAATGCTGCCCTCTGCTGGAGTGTACTGCTACAGAATGGAATACCAAATGATGCTATTTCAACCACATGCTATTTTATGGACTGATTTAATCATGTTACCAATTTATAGAAATGCAAATAGACAATGCGAATGATTAAAGTTTTAGATAAATGTAATAAATACATTTAAAGATTTTAAACCCTAATTTAAAACCTCAAATACGCCATATACACTACCGGTCAAAAGTTTTAGAACACCTACTCATTCAAGGGTTTTTTCTTTATTTTTACTATTTTCTACATTGTCGAATAATAGTGAAGACTTCACAACTATGAAATAACACATATGGAATCATGTAGTAACCAAAAAAGTGTTAAACAAATCATGCTCTTGGCATTCTCTCATCCAGCTTCATGAGGTAGTCACCTGGAATACATTTCAATTAACATGTGTGCCTTCTTAAAAGTTAATTTGTGAAATGTCTTTCCTTCTTAATGTGTTTGAGCCAATCAGTTGTGTTGTGACAAGGTAGCGTGGTATACAGAAGATAGCCCTATCTGGTAAAAGACCAAGTCCATATTATGGCAAGAACAGCTCAAATAAGCAAAGCGAAATGACAGTCCATCATTACTTTAAGACATGAAGGTCAGTCAATACGGAACATTTCAAGAACTTTGAAAGTTTCTTCAAGTGCAGTTGCAAAAACCATTAAACACTATGATGAAACTGGCTCTCACGAGGACCGCCACAGGAATGGAAGACCCAGAGTTACCTCTGCTGCATAGTATAAGTTCATTAGAGTTACCAGCCTCAGAAATTGCAGCCAAAATAAATGCTTCACAGTAACAGACACATCTGTGTGAATCAGGCTGTGTGAATCAGGCCATCGTGGCCGAATTGCTGCAAAGAAACCAGTACTAAAGGACACCAATAAGAAGAAGAGACTTGCATGGGCTGAGAAACAAGAGCAATGGACCTTAGACAGGTGGAAATTTGTCCTTTGGTCTGATGAGTCCAAATTGGAGATTTTTGGTTCCAACCGCCGTCTCTTTGTGAGACGTGGTGTGGGTGAAGGGATGATCTTGACATGTGTATTTCCAACCATAAAGCATGGAGGAGGAGGTGTTATGGTGTGGGGGTGCTTTGCTGGTGACACTGTATGTGATTTATTTAGAATTCTTCAAGGCACACTTAACCAGCATGGCTACCACAGCATTCTGCAGCGATACGCCATCCCATCTGGTTTGGGCTTAGTGGGACTATCATTTGTTTTTCAACAGGACAATGACGCAACACACCTCCAGGCTGTGTAAGGGCTATTTTACCAAGAAGGAGAGTGATGGAGTGCTGCATCAGATGACCTAGCCTCCACAATCCCCAGACCTCAACCAAATTGAGATGGTTTGGGATGAGTTGGACCGCAGAAGGAAGGAAAAGCAGCCAACAACTGCTCAGCATATGTGGTATTTCCTTCAAGACTGTTGGAAAAACATTCCAGTTGAAGCTGGTTGAGAGAATGCCAAGAGTGTGCAAAGCTGTCATCAAAGGAAAGGATGGCTATCTGAAGAATCTCAAATATATAATATAGTTTGATTTCTAAACATTTTTTGGGTTACTACATGATTCCATATGTGTAATTTCATAGTTTTGATGTCTTCACTATTATTCTACAATTTAGAAAATAGTCAAAATAAAGAAAAACCCTTGAATGAGTAGGTGTTCTAAAACGTTTGACCGGTAGTGTAGATAAAAGCTAAAACTTTACATACTACTGCATCAGAAACTGATTTTGTGGAGTTTTTCAAAAACAGGTAAGGTATTTGGTTGGTGAATCCTCTTGATCCAATCTTACTCAACTGTCATTAGAAATAGGGTCTGCATAGAGATAGGCTATAGTCCTAAACATACACAGAGTAAAAGCTATGGCAGATACACAATTAGTGAATGCATCAACTACTGCATGCATTATCAATCACTGTGAAGTTGTTTCCTGTCTCAAACAATTTTAAATCTTATCACTGTGAAGGACCTTGTATGTTTGTTGACCTACTAACACCACAGTTAGTTAATATGTTACTGGCAAGGCCTATGCACACATCTTATCTCTGACTAACTCGTTCAAGAGTGGAGATTTACATAAGGGATTTTCATTAAGTCCTTTGTCTGGAGACACGATGGCCTTATCATGAACCGAATGACACATTTTTGAGGATGCATTATAATCATGTCTTCATCAAGTTGGCCTAGATATTTAGAGAAGTATGGGTCGTATGATTTTGAAGCCACTTGCAGTTCATGGAAATGCCATTGGAGGTCGGTAGGCTACAGCAAAAAGAGAGGCTGAATAGCGTAATGAATTGTGTTATTCTTGCCATTTATTTTCTTGAATGGAACATATTCTCTTCAGTACTTTCATAATCCATTGATACCCTCGGGGACATTGCCAGTTTGGTTTACACACATAAATATAATATATATAACCGAGGTCCTTTGTCTTGAAAAGTCAAAATTGCATCTGTGTAGAACATCGCCTCAAATAGCTGAACTATTGCTAAGGGTTTTTTAAAGTAAAACAAAATGGCCCCAAAATATTTGCATGCTTGAAATAAATCACTGATCTTCATGTTTTCGTGCATACAAATTTATAGGGGGTCTTAGATAATTGGTTACGTTCATCAATATAGGCCAATAGGCTACTACTCTCTCAGCTGGTTTGGAACGTTCCATGACCTCTGCTCTGTTTAAATCTTTGTCCACCTCTTGACCTTTGTCAACGTGTTATTGTACCTTTAAACTTGGCATCCTGTGGCGTTACTTATGGCGGTGAGACACGACTCCTCGGCTGTCGGTAATGTCTCCTCAGTCTCAACGTCCATAGAAAGACTGGGAAAAGTTATCCAATAAGTAGCCTACATGAGCGTCTGCAAGTGGGCGTGTTTCTCTGTTGATTCAACAGTCTCGGCTCTTGTGTGATGTCGAGGGCGCGAACGCACTTTTCTGGTGAGAAGGGAACGCAGAAGTCGAGCTCTGACGCGCAGTCTATCTTCAGCTCTTGCTGTCTAAAATCGCTTAATTGTGGAGAGGGCTTCGAAACATATTTGGGACACTACCACCATGGACGCATTTCAAGTACTATCGTTATATTTGTTACTCATCTTCATTTGGAATATACCATGTTTTCAGTCAGCTGCCATCATATCTCCCTCTGTGCCAAGGAGAAACAAGGGGGCCAAGATCCTTCATGATGGACAAAGGTCAACAAAATTTCCCAAAGAGATCTTCGCATCTTCTCCTATCTTAAGCCATCACCGAGAAGACTTTAATAAGGACGCAATTGTGCCCCACGATTACATGCTCTCCATATACAGGACGTATTCGGCTGCAGAGAGACTCGGACTAAACGCAAGTCTTTTCCGCTCCTCAAAGTCTGCAAACACCATAACAAGTTTTGTGGACAGAGGAACAGGTTGGTCTCAACTAAAATGACTTAGCTATGTAGCCTACTATCGTTGCATACGACCAAGTGAGAATCTTGCTACATTTGTTCTAGATTTGCACACATCGCTGCAGCCATGGTATGCATTTTTTTATTAAAAAAAAACCCAGCCCCTTTCACAATAACATTAACTATTCATTTTACAATGGCTCTCTTATTGAATGAAATTCTGGAGTTGCAAGTTGAAATGTGGAAAAATGGGGTTCCTGTTCTACTCTTGACCCATAAAGAGTGCCATAAAATAACATAAAATAACCACATCAAAATAGTGTGCTGCCTATCAGTCGATTGTGCAGGTTTAGAGGGGATCCAATCTAAATACGTAGCAGTTTGAATTGTAAAATGTACTATTAATTAATGCATAAAACGATATTTCACAAGCTAAAGTGCAATTATCTTGTCAGCTTCAAAGTTGTTTTAGTTGCACTGGAACTGTATCACTGTTTATGAGGGACGCATTACGTTTTGTTGTCGCATTCAGTTCCATTTGAGCCCTTGGGACACATTTTAAAGAGCCATAGAAGTACGTCAGTTTTGCAATGTATAAAGTTATATTAGACTTACATTGACCCCCAGGTTACACGACAATAAAACACTAATTGAGGCCCTATCTAAATGAAGGTAGTAAATCATTCTCTATTGGTCCCCGCGTGCACCAAACCTATCCTGTTCAAACCTTGCCTTGTCGTCAGACTAGACTCAAAACAGGGCCAATTGAGATAATCATAGAAAAAGTTATATTTCCAAAGAACTTGTGCATTAATTAAAAAATTGTTGTAGGACTCAGTGAACACGTCAAACAGGAAATTACAGTTGGCTTGCATCAAGATAGAAATGAACATTTTGTGTTACAGCTCGTCATGCCATCAGTGCAATCTGTATGGCCAACTCTGCAGTTAATAAACGGATATATTCGAATGGGATAGGGTGGGCTGCAGGTGGTGGGCTGCAGGTGATTAGGGACAAATAACTCTGTAACCAAGTGATTTGACGGATTTGAATAGACAAACAAAGGCAGATAAACACCAACAAACCGAACACATGTAAATCAGCTTTATCTTTAGAGGAGAAATACAACCAGTTAACGTCATTGTTGGCATTATTTCCCATCTGTAACATAGAGCTGATTTGGTGAAAAAGCCCCACTTTCCCCCTGATTTTGATTTGATGTGTCACTGGCTCTGACCCTTCTCTGGACTCACTGAGGGTTGCTTAGCATCGAACCGCTGATTGGAGTATTTGCACTCGTGATCTAATTGAGTGTTCATGTCATAACATATCAAACACTGTCTATTCTCCCATAATGACCCAGCTCAGCCAATGGCACATCACCAAAAACAAAGGAAAAAAATGTAAGAGCACGTCCTTCGCTATGAAGTGGTTAGTATTTTACTGTGTACCTAGCTGTGCGACCGCCACTTTAATTGCTGAAAATATTTTTTTCTTCCGTTCTCTCAGCACATTGGTGGTTTCTGTTAAGATTCTACCAGGCCCTCGAGTGTTGAGTTGTATTGTATAATAGCCTACAACATAATATTTTTTGCACTTTAAAAAGTCCGAAAAGTAATACTCAAGCGAGAACGTTCGTGCGTAATATATGAATCGTGCGCTTTTTCAGCTAGTACCCACAGCTCTTTTTGGAAACACTTGTACGATAGACGACATTTTTTGTATAAAACTGAACTGTTTTATATTGTGTAGCCTTTCCCCTCTGCAGGTAAAATGAAAACAATTTATGCAAAACAGATTAGGATACGTCCCTATGTTCGTTATGGTCGCAAGGTCAGACAAGAATAAAACAAATGTATGAAAATTACTTTTGGCACTTGAAGTAACTCATTAAAACGCAGATGGTGCTCGCTGGCCTCGGAAGCCACAGCACTAGAAGTCTCTCTCTCTCTTCTCTTTCGCTCATCTCCTATTCGCTCTCTTTCTCAGCCTTTAGAAAGTCGTAGGCTAATACATAGAGGAAAGCGTAACATCAATGTTATATGTTGTCCACAACCTCAGATAATACAACAATAGGCCTAACATAAGTGGTTGACGCCGTATCGTTCATATTTTGGTTAGATACATATGTAAATTGCGCACAGGCTCCATTATGGACAAATGTTTATATTTTCCAAGCAAATGAGGTGAATCAAAATGTGTCTCTTAATTTGTCGAATCATATCTCAAAATCAACAAACTGCAATATCTTTAAAACATATTCGCGCTGTAACTTAAAGTCAGCATAATCAGGCCAAGCACTTTTGAACCGGGAATGTTGTCGTTGGCAAGAGGAGATGAAATATAAGCGGGGAAGTATTTTAATGAGGAAGAGGGGAATTCAGAACTGTTAATTATTTGGTGACCTTGTATACGATTTGTTTGAGGTCTTATAAAAAACCTTAATGCAGACCATACGTGCAAAGTTACTGAAACAAACACAAGGTTTCACTCTACTTTTACTATTAAACTCTGCAGGGTTCACAGAGGGGGGAAAGTACTGGCAACCAAATTCAAATATCTATTTCGAATAAAATCATATTATTTTGAAATATGCCATCTATGTTGGAGTTATAGATTAATAGCCTAACACAGAGCGCAATTGTTTAGGCCTAGAACAGGCTACCAACAAGTGTGGTTTTTATTAAATAAAACGTTTTTCAGTGCATTTAATTTGATGACAAATGGTAAACGGAATCACATTTGATTGATATTTCCGAAGACCACAGGTCTTATGTAGGCCTAGTATATTCCTGTTATCGTGAATGCTAAAGAAAATCGCATTTTGTTTGGGCAACACATTTTTTCATGGTAGCCTTAAAAGTAAAACATATTCGTTTTTACTTCAGCCTATTTAAGCATTTACCCTATTATGCCTATGTATAATTATATTTGACTGATAAAAGATGACGAAAATCTAAATTTCTCGTAAGTAATCGAACAATCTTCAGAAAACTATGTTTTAAAAGCTATAATGTATTTGATGAAACCTTGTGTTTTAGATATAAAAAAACCCTGCATACCGCATGTAAACCCTTTACAGCAGAAATGAACTAAATTCTTACTTATATGAGAGCACATTGCTTCGCTGGGATCAAATATGTGTAGCCTAGGCCTCGTGGGTCTCGAGCAGGGAATAATGTATTAATTGTGTGTTGTTCAGTTGAGTGTACAGTAGCCTATGTCGCCTTCGGTCGGTTGAGTCTGGCAGAATCCCCTCCCGTCATATCACTAGGCCCTTCGTTTCTATGCTCCACAGCTTTGATAATCGTTTCAGAAATTATTTTTCCCAAGCAAAGAATAATTAATAAACTTGTTTGATAAAATATTCACTAATTTAATCAGGCTCTTCGTTTAGTGATGATAGGTCTACATTGAAAAAGCAAAGTATTCTCAGAAGTGATTCATTTGGGGTGTTATTAGAAAATAATAGCCTAATAACATTAACATAAAACATTTATGATAAGATTCAATTGAAGTTTGCTTCCGAATTTCACATTCCTCCCAAAAATAATTAAATACAAAGGCTATATTTCGATTCTTATCTAATAATAAAAATTGACAACATTTAAAGTACAGGGCAAAAGTATAGGATTATAGGCTACTGAACGGTATTTTGTACATCGAAAATGTATAAAATCCAAAAGGACAGTGTGGTACAGACAATATTCAGGCTACTGTCTCAACAATTATATCTTAGTAACATGGAAATAAAGTTGATTCAAACAGGCGACACCTCATCATATTAGGCATAATGGGCAAATCTAAATAATTAATTATTATGGTAGTTGTTCTGCTGTTTGCATCTGTTGATTATTGATGTTAAGAGTGAAGATGGTTATTATACAGTACCAAAATTATAATGCACCATTTCTGCTCAGAAATTACGTGTCAGTCGTAGTTTGTCTCAGCTCGACTTTTGAGTGGGCACTGAAAAACAAAAAAGAAGGCCAGTGGATCTGGCCTCTTTGTGAGAATGTGAACCCTCCTCCTCCCACTCCCTCTCCTGAACACTGTACACCCTAAGTGAATCTGACTGCAATTATTTCTTTTTATCTTGCAGACGATCTCTTGCACTCTCCTTTGCGAAGACAAAAGTATCTGTTTGATGTCTCAACCCTTTCAGACAAAGAGGAGTTGGTTGGAGCTGAATTAAGGATATTTAGAAAAGTGCCCGGGGATTTGCAAACGTCGCCGACAGGTCTCTATGACATTCAATTACTCTCCTGTCGATCAGAACGGCTACTGGATGCAAGATCCATTGATCCTCTGGATTCCCGAAAACGAGGATGGGAGGTTTTGGACGTGTGGGAAATGTTTAAAAACGGGTATCACTCTGCCCAGGGGAGCCAGCTTTGTCTCCAGCTCAAGGGCACTCTTGGTAAATCAGAAATGGAAATCGATTTAAAACAGATGGGATTTGACAGAACCGGTCGAACTCAGCAAGAGAAGGCCATATTGGTGGTTTACACCAGGTCCAAGAAAAGGGAGAACCTGTTCAACGAAATGAAAGAGAAGATAAAGTCTCGAGGATCGGGGAGCAGGTCGGAGGAGGAGAGGGGCCTGCGGTTCAACGCCAGGCGCCGACGGAGGACTGCATTGAACAATCGGCATGGGAAAAGACATGGCAAAAAGTCAAAATCTAGATGCAGCAAAAAGGCTCTGCACGTTAATTTCAAAGAGCTAGGGTGGGATGACTGGATCATTGCGCCATTGGATTACGAGGCGTACCACTGCGAGGGCGTGTGCGACTTCCCTTTGAGATCGCATTTAGAGCCAACAAACCATGCCATCATTCAAACTCTCATGAATTCAATGGACCCCAATAGCACACCTCCTAGCTGTTGTGTTCCCACCAAACTAAGTCCCATCAGCATTCTTTACATAGACTCGGGCAATAACGTTGTGTACAAACAGTATGAGGACATGGTGGTAGAGCAGTGTGGCTGCAGGTAGCGTCCTTTTCTTCTGCGTATTTAAACCCCGCAAAATCAAAGTTAAGTCAGTCGGTCCAAGTCAGGATATGAAAGCTGTGGCATATCTTAAGCATATAGACCCATGCGTTCTTGCCATATCATGGTGCGCCTAAACTTCACTCAAAAGGGATCCGCGAGAGACATTATTTGTAATGTAGGCCTATGCAAGCATATTTATTTTGGTCAAATTTAAACTCAGTACAATCTCACATAGCCTTAGATGTCCAATTGTTGTGTTAAACTAATACCTACTCCTAGTCTACATTTCCATCCATCTGATATGTTTGTCAATAGCATAGTCTATTGTTTTGCGAGGCCCGGACATGGATAGACAGGTCGTCATGAACCATTAGTTCGCAGTAGAGGAGTGGGTATCAACATGCTAGTGATAGGCTATTATTTGTCATTTTCTGAGCAGACTTGGAATTGTTGGTCTTCCATCAGTGGATTCTGTCCGAAATGGGCACAGTGGAATGCACCTGTTCAAAGTAGGCCGCAGTCACGGGATAGCCCTTGTGCATTGTTGCAGCTCCCTGCAGCGATCTTGCAAAGAGGACTCATTTGTAGCGGGTGTTTTCAGGCTCACTGCCAGTGTCCAGCTGAAACTATCGAGCTCTTCTGATGCGTTATCAATTGGCCCTAGCACCCCCCCCCCTCCTCTCTCTCTCCAATCTCTCTCTCTCAAATCTATTTTTCTCTCTCCCTCTCTCTCTCTAAAAGGTGAATGTAATCTACCAAACACACAATGGGCTCTGAGGAAAAGAGATAGCGCAGGTATGCCTACAAGAGATTTCCCTGTGCGCCCTGTTTTCATCGGAATGGAGTGCGCGCTCGAGTCACCACAGCCTGCGGGAAACGAATGCAAGACTAAGCAGACGATTCTAAACATGGGCTCCATGGACATAAGCATTCGTATTGTGCCTGCCATTGACAGCCGACTGTATTTCGATGACTTGCTGAAGGCACACTGAAAGGCAGTTGGACCCGGTTGCGCACAGGAGCACGTGGGGACCCCAAAGGCCACGTTAAATAATCAAGACAAACATTTGCATCTTCAACGTCTGCATCTTTACAAAAGGCACTTCCACAACTGACTGCGCCAATGTCATGTAGTCAGGAAGAACACATTTTTCATGATAAATCGACTGACCAGAAAAGACTCGCAAACGAGATATTTAAATGCACATTAGCTTTGAATGCACTGCTGTTCATTATTTGAGCTGTAAATATTTGTATAGTTAAAACTTTACAAGTGCAACGAATGAAGAAATGACAAAAGGCATTTCTTTGTAAATGTACATACTTTAAATGCACTCAAATCGTTATAATATCTATTCTATAATAATTTTATTAATTGTGATGTACAGAGTTTCATGATAATCATATATTTCTTACATTGATAAGAGTAATTTAAGCTGTATAAAAAATGTTGAGGGTGCAAATACCATTATTGATGTCTACCTCATAATTACCTAGGTTCTGAGTTCTGAGGTGCATTCAACTGTGTTAAATTCTTTTTAAATGATATATGAAATTATACATTTATATAGGCCAATCTATATATATATATATATATATATATATATATATATAGAGATAGATTAATGGATATTATTCCACACTATTACTGTACTAATAAAGTGAAGAAAAAAACATCCAACACTCTTGTACTTCGGATGACTTAACTCCCCCCTTTAATTTCCCAGAAATCTGTGAGTTGATCCTCTGTGACAGCGAGAAAACTAAATTTTTCGGTGATTTATAACTCTGCTTGTTTCTAATGAAGTTACAGATATGAACCACACTAATTACAGTATCTAACGTTATTGTAAGTATCATGCTAAATCAAGTGGTCTACATGGATTTGATTTGAATAATGGGAGAAACTCACACTTCCATCAGACCTTTGTGCATTTTTTCATGTTGACCAAAATAAGAAGTGAGAAGAATGTCTCCTTTGATCATTGGATTATATTAACAATGGAAAAATAATCACTTGTTTTACCCTTTCTTTCAAAGCCTGTATATAAGCAGATATGCTGTTTGTTTGTTTAGTGTTCTGTTGCTCAACCCTATCTATGCATATTTCATTACTATCAGTCTTATCGGATCACAATGAATCCATTATGTATTTCCAAATTTTAACCATTAAATGTGCTTGAATTACAAAACTAGCTTTTAGCAAAGCATGGTGTTTTATTTCTAGCAGGGGATACAGATCATTCTACCCATGTATGATTATAATTAGTGCTGCTAGTTACAGCACCGAAGCACTTGACTTTGAGAGTTATAGTTGTTTTAGAACTCATGCAGTAGAACTCAATGGTGGTGACAATGGAGTTCAGCTTTCTTAAAAAATGTATGCAATGTCAACAAATCAGTCATCTTTATTGGTAGTTGATATACACTGCCTTTGGAAAGTATTCAGATCCGTTTACTTTTTCCACATTTTGTTACTCTACAGCCTTATTCTAAATTTGATAACATTGTTGTTTTCCCCCATCAATCTACACACAATACCCCATAATGACAAAGCAAAAACAGGTTTTTAGAAATGTTTTGTAATTTATAAAAAATATCACATTTGCATAAGTATTCAGACCCTTTACTCAGTACTTTGTTGAAGCACCTTTGGCAGCGATTACAGCATCGAGTCTTCTTGGTATGATGCTACAAGCTTGGCACACCTGTATTTGGGGAGTTTCTCCCATTCTTCTCTGCAGATCCCCCCAAGCTCTGTCAGGTTGGATCGGGAGCGTTGCTGCACAGCTATTTCCAGGTCCCTCCAGAGACGTTCGATCGGGTTCAAGTCCGGGCTCTGGCTGGGCCACTCAAGGACATTCAGAGACTTGTTCCAAAGCCACTCCAGTGCTTTCTTGGCTGTGTGATTTGGGTCGTTGTCCTGTTGGAAGATGAACCTTCACCCCAGTCTTAGGTCCTGAACACTCTGGAGCAGGTTTTCATCAAGGATCTCTCTGTACTTTTGTCCGATCATCTTTGCCTCGATCCTGACTAGTCCCTGCCGCTGAAAACCATTCCCGCAGCATGATGCTGCCACCACCATGCTTCACCATAGGGATCGTGACAGGTTTATTCCAGACATGACGCTTGGCATTAAGGCCAAAGAATTCAATCTTGGTTTCATCAGACCAGAGAATCTTGTTTCTCATGGTCTGAGAGACTTTAGGTGCCTTTGCCAAACTCCAAGCGGGCTGTCATGTGCCTTTTACTGAAGAGTGGCTTCCATCTGGCCCCTCTACCATAAAGGCATGATTGGTAGTGCTGCAGAGATGGTTGTCCTTTTGCATTGTTCTCCCATCTCCACAGAGTAACTCTGGAGCTCTGTCAGAGTGACCATCGGGTTCTTGGTCACCTCCCTGAAAAAAGGCCCTTCTCCCCTGATTGCTCAGTTTGGCCGGGCGGCCAGCACTAGAAAGAGTCTTGGTGGTTCCAAACTTCTTCCATTTAGGAATGATGGAGGCCACTGTGTTCTTGGGGACCTTCAATGCTGGTGCCCTTCCCCAGATCTGTGCCTTGACACAATCCTGTCTCGGAGCTCAATGGACAATTTCTTCGACTTCATGGCTTGTTTTTTTCTCTGACATGCACTGTCAACTGTGGGACCTTATATAGACAGGTGTGTGCTTTCCAAATCATGACCAATCAATTGAATTTACCACAGGTGGACTCCAATCAAGTTGTAGAAACATCTGAAGGATGATCAATGGAAACAGGATGCACCTGAGCTCAATTTCGAGTCTCATAGCAAATAGTCTGAATACTTATGTAAATAAGGTATTGCTGTTAGTTTTTTGTATAAATTTGCAAACATTTCTTAAAACCTGTTTTAACTTCGTCATTGTGGACTATTGTGTGTAGATTGCTGAGATTTTTTATTTACTTAATCCATTTTAGAATAAGGCTGTAACGTAACAAAATGTGGAAAAAGTCAAGGGGTCTGAATACTTTCTGAAGGCACTTTAGGCTATGATGGTACTGTGTAGGTCATGAACTTATTGGAAGTCATAGGGCTCTCTGCTTCAAGCCACAGGATAATTTAGTGTTTTCACTAACATGTAAACAGACAATGAGTGTTATTGTTCAGTGTTTTGCCAGCTCAGCGCTATGCTAAAACTATGTTAACATGTGGTGGCCATTCAAGTAGAAGGAAATGCATTGACTGTCACTGATATGGTACTGAATGGATGAACCACAGCTATTTCCCAATGAATTAGCCACCCCCCTGGGTCAAGTTTACTTAACACTTTAATGTTTCCCAATCTGAGGATGAAAAAAGTTTGAAGCAGGGATTGCTTCCATATAGGCTATCGACCTTGGCCTGGAAACAATTAGGAAATGACTTTGAAATGTAATACGTTGTCCAGGCTCTTGTACAGTATCATGTCTCTCCCCACATGGTTGCTGGGGGAAAGAGAGGACACTAAGTGCACTCTTTAGTTGCACCTGCAAATGAATGACACAGCAACCACTCCCCTGAACATAACCAAATGGCCCTTCAGGCTATGTCTGTGTGTCAGCATTGAATAGCATCAGGATGCTATGTGGCTAATGCTAGGTCCACTAGCTAAATCCCCTAAATTGCAGTCCGTTGGTGATACCCATAGCATGGTAATACCTTACTAGCAGACGTGCAGTACAAGTGGAAAAGAGGAAAGACACAGGTCTGAAGGGAAAGACAGACAGAACGTGTGTGACAGGTTGACTGCCATTAGTCAAATGTCCTCTATGCTCTTACCTTACTTGTGAGATTGCGTACACTGCTTCTGTGAAAAAAAATGAGGGCTTGGAATTTCATTTCCCCTTACATTTTAGGTCCCTTTATTTTATTTGGAGTCATTATATCTCTGGTTTGGACACTGGGTTGATGGAGGAAGTTTTGAGAATGGTTGCATGCCGATGAAAAGGAAAGAATGCTTTACTTTAGTCATCTCAATTATTCACTCTTTAGCTTTAATGGTCTCATAAAGAATAACAGGTTTGTCCTCATAGTTGCATCATTGTCTTAGTCACCATTATGGCGAAGCCATTCCGAGAGAGGTCTTTGTTAAACATTTCTATCTAATATATTTATTTAACCAATGTTTTATTGGCAAAGGCACAGCTTCTTTTCATCAGAATATGTGGAGAATGTTTAACACAAATAGCCTTGACACTCCACATCTGTGGACCACTGAGTTGCCTGCCTCTTCATGGTCCATGATGATGCATGATAACAAAGTCAAGATCTACAATGTGTTTCTCCAAACCGTCCGGGAGTCTCTCCAATGTCTGAAAACACAAGTTGGCTCCAATAGAGAAAGACATTTCCCCCATACCTAACCCCACTGTTATCAGTGATGTCCTCATAAACTGTGCAGCGAGGAGATAAATCAAACTTAACATTTAGGCTGCAAGCAACTTTTCAATTAGTATATTGGGAAACTTTTTGTTAAGTACGAGAACTCTCATTGTGATTTGTTGAATAGCTGCATTTGGGATGCAGGGAAAGGGAATGTTTGGACACTGCAAAGGCCTGAACTTAAACTGTTCATGACACTATTGATGACATCAAATTGGAATTTCTTTATCAAGGATTTTCAGTGTCTGTTTCTCCTCTCAGAGATTTTTGTTTATCTCTGGAAAGAGATCCCTCCTTATTCCTTTTTTAATTCCTTACATCTAATAGAGCCTGGCTGGGTTGTGGCTCATTCCCCAACCTCCCCCTTTACCTCACAGGCCAGTGCAAGGTGGTTTCTTTCCCTATTATAGAAAATAAATACTCAGAACCCCAGAGTGTGTGCGCACACACACAAATTGTGTTGGTTTAGTATATTTGAATGTGAGAGTGAACATGCATGTATATTGTATAATCTGTGTGTGAGCGTGTGCTGGAGGACAGAAGGACAGCAGCATACACAGATGGGCAGATGAGTGCTGCAGAGTAGCAGCAGATGCCTGGACTGACCCCCACTGCCACCCTGCATTGAACCACTGGCCTGCATACAAAGGCAGGGGCAGATCCAAACATGAAATATACTTGCTTGTGCCTTAATACCAGAGGTCCCATTTTGTCCATATACTTCTTTTTTTCTAAGGCAGACTGTTGATCGTGTTGAGCGGGGCAACCAAGAGGGAATGAGAGATAAAATAAGAAATGAGTGAACCCTTTTCTATCTATCATGATTTGAACCTTTATATTTCTTTCAACCTGAGATTGAGACAGTGATGCTGTAAAGAGAGGTGGTTGCCCTTGGCAGCTGCTCACTAAGTAAAAAAAAAAGGAAAACAAAGGACTATGGTGTTCCCTCTGATGGGGCATCTGCTGGGCTTCTTTTCTCTCCAGCCCTGCGGAGGTTAGTTAGGACCCTCTGTGGCCCTATGGTAGCCCACCCTACTCCACCATCAGGGGTACCATCAGGCTGTACGGGGGACAGACTGGCGGACACCTCCACTTCCCTGCAGATCACCTGCTAATTGTATTACCTATTATCTATCCTATCTCAATATTCCAAATCAAATTGGAGCATGGAGAGATTTTTGCGAGGGGTGCTGTAAATTGGGGTGAGGGAGGGGCTTTTGGAATACTTGATCCTGGGGAAAGGTTTTAAAACAAAAGCGCTGACTGAAGACTCCACCAGAAACAGAATGTCAATTGGGTGATGGTGACTGATCTATATGGGGGCACCTTTCAAGTTCCTGTTTATTTTCTCAAGGAATGTCCCAGAGTGCCCTTTCATCTCTCTTCATCTTGTTGCTACTAACCACGAGTATGTCTCTGATTGTGAACTGTCTTATTGCCAGTAAAGCAATATCCTCCTCAAATTGACAGTGTACCAAAGGCTTAAGCATAGGCATTACCATAGACTATAACACATGCAAATAGATGTACCTCACTGAGAGCTTGTCCTGTGTGTGCATATAGATCGTTTTTTTGGAGGGCATGTGTCTGAGTATCTGTGTGTGAGACTGACTAGTGTCTGTGTGTGTTTGTATGTGAGTCTGAATGTGCTGAAGACCAGAGTAAATTTGCTCAGTAACTTTGACAATGCTTATGTTAGGGTCCAAAGCCAGCACATGACCTCCCTGTCACATCACATCTGTGATGACAATGGGAGTGGTGGTGGGAGGAGGATGATGATTGGCCAGGGGGCTGGGCATGCCTTTCATTGGTCAAGACCTCAAGCACATACCATAAGGGGAGCTTGTCCAACCCACCAGAGTGATTTGGAAACCATACATCAGGTAGCCATATCAAATCATTTCAACATAGAACATTAACCTGGTTTGATTTGTATTTAGTGAGAACATAGCCCCTGATTAAACAAATGGACCAGATGGGAGAAACAGACAGAGGTCTTTGTACTGTAAAACGAGTCAGGGAGAAAAAATAACATGGGTCAGGGGCAATGAGGCAGGAAGACTAGGATCTCACTGAGTAGGAGATGGAGGGGCAGGGTGGTGAGGTGTTAGGAATACTTGATGGGCAACTCCACAGCTCTGCAAGGCAAAGCTTTCACTTAAAAATGGTGCCTGGGGTATCTCAAAAGGTCAGAGCCCAGAACACGAACACACTACATTAATCATGAGCCACTGCGGCTTACCTGTCTAGCATTTCAGCCACGCCGTACAGTTAACCTCAATTACGCTTGATTACGAGGTGTGGAAGACACAGCGCCCAGGCCCAGCCTCCAGAAAAGATCAGACATCAATAATGCAACTTCAGATTGGATGAGCCAGTCTGTTACCAAAGCAACAGGGCAAGGGGAACATACACCAGGTCTTTGACTGTTTGCTAATGTCCCACACACACACGCACACACACACACTCTTTCTAGGCAAAGGTCAACAAGCATTTGGATTTGGAGTCTTTGGATTCTCCGATAGTGTCTGTTTTATAGCTCTTGTGTCATGTGGTGGTGGGTTGGGTAGCAGGAGAGCACGTACACACACTGCATGGTGTACAAAAGAGAGTAAAAGGCTTCACGCTGTCCCAGCCTCCTCACAGCAATTACCCCATTACGCGTTGGTGGCGGATGGAACTGTTACAGATGTTTTATGACGGGGGCCCTTTTCATTTTGTCTTCCCGATGAGAGACAGATTTATGGTGCAACTCGGTCCTCCATTCAGGAATGCTGTCCCCTTCCCACCCCCTTTTCCATTTTACACACACAAGGATGAGTAGTTCTGGAGTTGTTACGTTTTTGTAGGCTTCTCCCCTAAAGTGGAAGAAACATGGGCAAAAAAGCACATATTCAAATTAGGAGTAAGTAAAATGTTTCAAGAACAGTTTTCTCCTCCTACCAGGCTGGCCTATATGGTCACCGAGGTTGTTGGCAGCAGTCTAAAAGAAAAATACATGGTTGATGGCACTTCCAATAGGTAGGCTTCCAGGCTGGCCGACAGCCTCTTTTCACAGGAGGGAGTAAACTGTGGAGACCTCCTCGGAGAGCCCCTGGTCTATGGACAGATAGCAGGCAGAGAATCAAACCAACTATGACACATTCACACCAAATGTTACTCTGCTGAAAGTAACCGTCATAAAAAAGCAAACAGTAAAGACTGGTTAACTTTTTTTCAAGAGTAATCTCTTTGGATTCTCAGTGAAGTGTTTGATGTGCCGAGGTCTCTTGCTGTGGTTTCTTTTCAGAGGCTGTTTTGGTGTGGTTCCCTTAAAGTTGGACTGTGAATCAAATCTACAGTTCAGTAGCTTTTATGCCTTAGCAAAATATTGGTCATAAATTGATGAATGAGCAGCAGTCTAATTAAAGGGCTACATACTAAAAAGTCCCCCTCCGAGTCATGGCTACAATTATTAGGGTTAACAAAAGAGATTATATGGCAGGCAGTGGGGACCCAAAAAGCTTTAAAGTGCTGAACTTATTTTACAACTCATAACCAACACAAGGAGACATTTTGAAACAGGAGAAGGCTTGTGCATGTCACTAACAGTTTCTCTTTAGAGAACAAACTGTGGAAAGTTGTCAGAAACAAGTCTTTTAACAAACAAGGTCAGCAGAGGAACAGTTGATATTAATCATTTACCAGAGGGAGACAAAGAGGTCTGGCGAGACTAGATAGCCCAGAGGACCCAGAGGCCTTTGTGACTTAAACACATGCTCATCGTGTTACACACAGAGAGACCACAGTGACATTTTTGATGCCGCTCTCCAATCAATCCTGGAAAAGAAATTCCGATTGCTGATTGATTTTTCCATTGTGACATGATATTTGAGATGTCATGCCTTCGTAGTTTTTTTTTTGTCACTGAAAATGTCACCATATGACATTTCTTACACAGAAAGACTGTAGCACTGTTGTTCCCAGATCTTCTTTCTAGACTGCATTATACCTCAGGATAATTTTTGCTTCATGTTATGACATCCAACATGGTTCAAATTGTGAATTTATTCAAAGTTGAATTATATGATATATAGTTGCCGTAACTTTAGATTTTTATTTGGATTAATTCCTTAAAATACCACTTTCTATTTAGAACGATTATTTTATGGCATGAGGAATGTAGTGAGTTTTGTTTGACCAGATGTAACCTTATCAGGTATTCACTCTTTTTTTTCTATTCTTGTGTCTCTCACATCTCTTAGCTTAAGCAAAAAAAAGTGAGCTCTCACACAATATTTCTGTTTGCTCTAGTCTGACCTCTTTGTGAACTGCGGTTAAGTGAAAGGCACTTTCAGCCGGTGGAATCAAATAGCAGTAACCGTATGCCTTTCAACTGATACAAAGGTGGGAGAAATGGGTTGGGGGCAGGGGCTTGCATGCTAGGGTGAAAAGGAAAGTGCCGTGCCGTATCTTTTTGTGCTGGTAAAGTGGTGGTGGTGTTGGGGTGCGGGGGGAGGGGGGTGGTAAGGGGCAGTGGTAGCTGGACATGCTGCGGAACAGAAGGAGAGAACAGAAGAGAATGTCCAACTGAGATGGACATTTTTCATGGACGAGTGCAATGAGCAAACAGTGATCAAACAGTCAGCAAACAGCATTCCTTTCTCTCTCTCTGTGCAAGTGTGTGTGTCTGTATATGTGAGTCTGTGTGTATGTCTATGTGTGTGTGTGTGTGTGTGTGTGCGTGTGTGTGTACATGCGTGCATGAGTGCTTGTGTGTGTGTGTGTCTATTGTGCCTGGTTTCAATGAAGATGTTCAGAGCTCCAGGTCGATCTGGATCTGACGTCTGATTTACTCCACTTGACCCTGTGCTCACTGAGTCCTGACTGACAAATCTCATCCTGCTCTTGAAGACTATGTCTGTGTCAAACTGGGCCAATGACTCACCAACCACCTCGGCATCAACTGGAAGCTAGCTACCCAGTCACAATGCTGCTGTGATACAGAGCAGAGTCTTAAGGTTATCTTTAGAGTTTATGTATGGTAAAACACATTGGTGTATGAGGTGCACCACTTGGTGTAGGCTTCTTGCATGGCAGGATAGCTACTTTTGATGTGTACGCGACAAATACAAGTACTAAGGTATAGTTGTATTTAGAATGAACTGCCATTTGTTTCTCTGATACAATATGATATTTTGATGGCAAAGAGCCTCACAAACCCCTAATGTGATTCAAGCTCAAGAGTTGATACACAGGGTTGATAAACGTGCCAAATGAAAAATGATTTGCTACCCCATTACAATACAGCCCTATAATCTGTCTTTCAGTTCCATTATGAAAGGGGGATCAGACATTCTTTGTAGCAGGGGATGTGGAGGACAGGAAGTATGTTTGTACAGAAGCAACATTAATTCATTCCTCTCTGCACTCTTTGAAGAGCACCAGCAGCTATGACAGGCTAAATGTTTCCAGAGATGTCACATTTCCACAAAATCTAAAAAGGCTCTCGTGAGCACTCATCCTTTCATGTTTGATCCTGCGTTGGAGATTGTATGATAAACAGACTGGGGGTGGTTGCTGGGATGTTGGTGGGAAGAGGGGGGGCGGGTGTTGGATGGGAATGTACACCATGGTATGGCTCTGCCTGGTCTGCCACAGGATCCAGATGCCTTCGCCAATTAACTCTTTGTCTATTTCAGAGGGGGCTTGAAATGCAAGTCTGAATTAAGATCTGGAGTTTCTCTTCAACCGTCTAGGATTGCAAGAATATTGCACTGAATCAGATTAATTTGGGACTACTTCCACGTCACCCCACCTTCCCTGCTCTCACTGGCCTTAAACATGCACACACACAGCCCACACCCTAACAGATGCTGCAGAGTTGCTCTACATTAAACCATTAGTTGCGCTAATAAACTGTCACAAGCTGATATAAAAATATACATGTTAGAGCTAGGTTTCCATCCAATTGGCGGACATTTTTTATGTGAATATTCTAAAATCCGCATGAAGAAAATATGCAAATTTTTCCACAAGTGGTGTGTTTTCACCAAATGGACATGTTGCAGATAAAAATCAGTACGTTATGACATAGTGCACACTAAGTTTTCATATACTGAATTAAAATCTAAAGTTCAATGTGTTTCTATTGCAGTTTTGTCACAAAAACTGTTAAAAGCAAATGTACCTACTCTATTTTTGGCACGTGTGCTCTAGTCAACAGCTCACAGATGAGTAGGCTGTACGGGTAGGCTAGTCTACATGAGCAGATTATTATGGATAAGAGCGAGAATATTTGTATTTGTCAAAGGGCAGTCAAGCATCGATCATCATGTCACCAGAATAAGACCCTCAACATTAATTGGAAAGGAGCATCAAACTCATCACCATGCACTTTCACCTCTGAAGTTTGTCATAACTTATTTTATCTGTAACCTAATAAACTGCATGGTTTCACAAGTCATAGTGGGTGGACCACACACCATTTCATTGTGTGAATCCAAGTTTACTTCGATATGATGGTTATTGTATCAGTATTTGCGCATGAAGTGTTCCCAACGCCATTTCTCGTATACTTAATTTAACCGTCACAAAAAGATCCCACCATGGTGAACAAACCATTTATAAACTTGTACTGAAACTTGCGGTTTCCATCACAGCTGTACCATTTTAACAAAAATACGGTATGCCTTTACTCACATAGAAATTGTGGATGGAAATGTGGTTAGTGATATGAAAACGTCCAGTGGCGGTCAGTGACGTTTAAGATGAGGGAGGACGATTATTTATTATAATGAAAATGGCCTTATTTCTTTAACAGCATATTGGATGACTGTCATTCATATTCCATTCACCCAGCTCAATGTAACATTGATAGGGTTAGGCTACTACATGATACACAAATTTGCCCTATAATCATCATGAGGTTGCTACAACCTAGCCTATGAATGAAAGTTTACAGTGTAGGTGCAAACAGGTTGAGAGACAAATTTGTCAAACATTTGCAAACTAGAGTTTCTATTGGACAAATTCTGGTATTTTTTATCCCGGTTTCGTTCCTTTTGCTTCCATTTAAGAAAAGTTTTTTCAACAGAATCGGCGGCTTGAATATACAACCCTGATCACACGTAAAAACAGTTCACTTTCATAGCAGCCACATTGTATTTCTTCTTGCATCTACACACTCTCCTCTTCTCACCTTTTCCCTTCGCTTGTGGACTTAAATGCACAACACGTCAGCTGTACTACATGATTCCATACCTGTTATTTCCTAGATTTGATGTCTTCACTATTATTCTACTTTGTAGAAATTAGAAAAATATAGAAAACCCTTGAATGAGCAGGTGTTCTAAAACGTTTGACGGGTAGTATATATCTCTCTCTCTTGCTTTGGTCTTAAATTTTGAAGAACTTAATTTGTTCAAAC